>JAMQGT020004366.1:0-77018 GCA_024447675.2 Pterophyllum scalare
ATTTGTTACTGCAATTGAAAACACAACGATTAGTGATTTTTATCTACTTTGCAGCACATACTTATTCTACTGGCAGGGTTCAAAATAAGAGGAGATAAGAAACTATAGTGACATTTGTGTGAAGCAAAAAACAAAAACCATTAAAAGATACTATACTGATACACCTTTCTTTCAAATGATACGAGATGCCATTAATAAAAGGACTACAAAACACTTCCACAAATAAAAACAATTATTTTGTAACTGGGAAATCTTTTTCACTATAGTTACTATAGTGAAACTTTACCTTTATGTACTTCATGAGTTCCTTTACATATCTATCCCTGTCTGATGGTACATCACAGTGAGACTGCATGTAGAGCACTGGAGCCAGACCCTCCCTCCTCAGGCGGTTCTTCTCTTCCAAGGACACGGCTACAGGCTCCAGCAAGTACTCCAGAGAAGGAAGCCACTGGAGGGTCAGGGGGTAGTCTGACTCCCTGCGAAACGTGGCGGTGTAATTGAACAGCCGGATTCCCGGCCCGTGAGAGAGGACATAGTTATTCATAGGTGACTCTTCGTGGAACAGTGCCCAGGTCTGTTGGCGGAGACGAGGGAGAGGTGCCTCATATGCCCGGAAGTCTGTCCCATAAAAGATGATGGATGTTGTCCGTTTGTAAAGCTGCACCTTTCAAGATCAAACCCAAGATTAGTTCCAGAGCAACCTGAGAAACTAATTATTATTAATGTGTGCATGCATCTTCCCTCTTTCTCAGCCAGGAGATTCATGAAAGGTATTTAGGAGGTTAAGTGTCTCGGGTACCTTACGATTGCTTGTGACCAGGCAGGAGGACGTGGCACAGTCAATGCGCTCAGTGTCGCCAGGAAAATGTGGGAACAGCCCACCGCTCCACCAGAGGAGAATGGGGAGCTCCTTGTTACTGCGACGGTCGCTGTTCCCTGGTCCCCTGTATGAAACGACGGAGGCAAACTCCATCTCTGATAGAGCACTCTGAGGCTGAAAGGCTCCTCGATCAACTGCATCCAAGGCCTCCAGGGGAAGCAGCTGGTCATCCGGAAAGGAGGCAAAGGAGACCCAGACCCAGCACAGGACCCCGAAAAGCCCCAGACACACACAGGGCAGCAGCCTGCTCCTACCCGCCATCTGCAGGGGTGAAATGAAAAAAGACACCCGTTAAAAAAATACTGTCTATAATAGTAGTTGTGAGTCTTTTTGCTCTATGAACGCAGTTGTAACTCATTTCGCTACGCAAACAATCCAGCGACTTACTCTATGTTGTCAGTGTTTTCAGAGCATGGAGAAATAGCAGAGCATTCACGCTGTTTCCTACCATTTTCTCCGCGGGAAACGCATTAAAGTGCCTTTCTCTTATCTTACAAAATAAAAAATCGAAAGCTACTTTTCATAAAAGCCTGCTTTAATGTGCGATGCTACCGAAGTACCCCTAACATCAGTTTACGGGTGACTTTATTTCCAGTACTGATTTTCTTCTTCTTTGGGTCGCAAACTAATTTCATTGTAGCGCCACCTACAGCCTGGGAATGGGAATAGATCACCCACAGACAACAGCAGCAAGTTTACTCCGTGTTCAGTTTAGACTCATTCTGATGCTTGAAGAATTTTTGCCACAACGTACTACAATTCAGTGCGTTTATATTATATCCAAAATGGGCCTATATCTTTTTAGATATTGTTATTTATTATTTTCATGAATAATAAAATGCAACCAGCATAAATATACATTATATGCATTTCAGATTGAAAAAACAAACCTCCCCTTAACAGGAATTAAAAAAAAAAGTAAACATCACCAACAAAAATAATAACCCAAAACAACTAATGATGTCATGAAATAATACAACCCCCATTCCAAAACAACAGCTGTAAATGTCTGGGATCTGAGGAGACCAGCTGTTGGACTTTTGGAAGAGGAAGGTTGTCCCATTCTTGTCTAGTATTGGATTTTAGCTGCTCAACAGCTCTGGGTCTTGTGTGTTGTATTTTTTTCCATTTCATTATGCTCCAAGCTTTGGCCTGAGTTTTGGGCCAGAGAAGATGGTGGTGTTTCTGGATCATATTCACATATGTCTTCTTCTTTTCATGATAGAGCTTTAACCTGCATTTGCAGATGGCATGGTGAACTGTGTTCATAGACAATGATTTCTGGAAGTGTTCCTGAGCCCATGCAATGATTTTCTTGACAGAATCATGCCTGTTTTTAATGCATTGCTGCCTGAAGCCCTGAAGATCACAGGTATCCAGTATTGATTTTCAGCCTTGCCCCTTGTGCACAGAGATTTCTCCAGATTCTCTGAATCTTTTGATGATTGTGTGTACTATAGATGATGTGATATTCAAAGTCTTCAAAATTTTACATTGAGGAACATTATTCTGAAATTGTTCCACAGTTTGTAGAGACAGTTTTTTTCCCCACTGAAAAAAAAGCATTTTTACTATTTTTACTTCTTCAAGGTCTAAGCCTGACTGTGCAAAAGGATGTATGCACAAAGCTTTACACTGCAGGCATTCTTCATATTCTCTGCTAAAGTGAGTAATTTCTCTGTGAACACATGAAACTAGAGTTTAAAACTTGCATGTAAAAGATGAATTTGTGATGTTGGAATGAGGTGGGGAACCAATCATGGTCCAGTTTTCCATTTTCACAGGTGTGATGTGGAAACTTAAAGCCTAGGGGAGACATATAGAGATCAGCAGTGAATCTTTTTGTAAGGTCCACCAAGGGAGAGAAAATGGAACTAATAATTCTATTTATTTTTTTTTAGCAAAAATCATATCAGTCTCACATTATAGCTCAGTTCTGAGATTTTTGTATAAGTTAAAGTGCCAGAAGTCAGTGTGACATCATGGCTAGACAGAGTTTCTTAGGAGTTACCCTCTAAGAAGATCAGTGCCATGATCAGGCAGACCTAAGGTGATCATACCATCAGAGGGTCAGTGCATCTGATTTTGTTTATTAAGAGACAGAAAGGCTACTTCAAAAGAAGGATGTTTAGTAGTTATCTCAGAGGATGAGTAGTGGCCACTAAAACCACTGCTCAGGAAAGGAAATAAAGTCCAGTTCTTTGTGTGGGTTGCAAAATGGGGGAAAAAAGGGACATATTTATTGACCAATCCAAATTTAACATTCATGTGAATGAGAGAACGATACCACAGTGGTTCAAACATTTCTGACATCGCTTTTCCAAGAAAGATCTGGCTGCAAAAATAGCAAAATTTATAACATCACAGTTCTATAAAGATATTTTAAGTGGCCAAAAAGGATTGGATTGATATTTATAATGTAGGTACAACACAACAACACAGTCATAAAACCGGTCATGTCTTTGTTTTATATAGAACCCCTTCATAAATCCTGTTCACCAATATAAAAAAATATGTTACACTTAAAAAAAACAAAACAAAACAAAACAAAACAAAAAAAAAACACACCTAGAAACATGGGAAATTACTTTTTGGTGCGACAACAGCCGCTTTGTTTACAGCTCGGGAGTTCCGTTCATTTTGCGGGCTTTAGGACCCCGCTTTGTTTGGGCGCTGTGCACGTGCAGGTCCGCGATGGGGCGCGCACGTCACGACACTCTCTCTCAATCTCAGTGAGATGTGGGGTAGCGGGACAGCCGCACACTGTTAACTATCAGAAACAGGGTAAGTAGAAATAACTCTTAATACCAGAGGCATTCAGTTATAGAAACACCGCGCCGCTGCGATAGCCGGCGCTGGTAACTGCATCGTTTTTTTTAAAACACTGCTTTAAGTCGCGTATAAACTGTAGCTAATGGTTAGCCTGACCGGGATGGAATGTCAACAAGGCATCAGACTAGTCGGCTAGCTTGCTAGTTTGGTGGGAGGGTTGCTAAGCCTGCTACACACAGCATAACCGCTTTTATGGTCTCGTATGACGGCATTTAGGAGTCTTGCCTGTTTCGGTTCCTAGTTAACTTCTGCTGTGAAGCACTTTGCGGACAGTTTCACAACCAGCATCTCTACAGAAGAGTTCGGTTAGAGTTGCTTTTCTAATAGCCACAGTCTTGACAAGCTGGTACATGTTTGTGGTTTGCGCAGGTGCATTGGTGGTGTCCAGATCGGCTTTATGGTCAACCTGTTGTTGTGTCGCAGAGGTTTTCTCTAAATGTGTCACAGAACTTAATGTTTTCTTTAATCTTTAATGTTGATGTCCCAATCTGTAGTTGACATCTGTTCACTTTAGTGCGTAATGTGTGGAGCATCGTGAGTCCGGATTATATTTTCATGTCGTAAACAGTAGTGTTGACTGCTGCCCTGTATTTTTCTATGCCAGAGACCTTTGGCAGGCATCTCGGTCCTTCACCCCGTCATTCTGTCCCTGAAGCTAGTCAGCCATTACACATCTTTCATGTGGCTTTAATTATGCAGAAGGGTTTACTTCATGTTATAACAGTGATGCTGCTGGTTTTCCTCTAATTACCTGCTCTGAATCATCAGCGAAGACGTTTTAAAGTTTTAAATGTTTTCTGAGAAGTCATTATCTTTCATTTCCCGTTGACCAGCAGTAATTTCAACTTCTCTTTTGTGGTTTTCCTGTTTCCAGGTTAAGTTCACCCTGGTCTACCACCAGGCGGGGAGGCCTTTAACCCTGTGAGGAGGCCTAGCTGGGTGGGTGGCATGATGAGTGGGAAGAATCTGCTGCTCAAAGTAATCCTGCTGGGAGATGGTGGAGTGGGCAAGTCTTCCTTGATGAACCGCTACGTCACAGACCGTTTCGACTCCCAGTCCTTCCACACCATTGGTGTGGAGTTCCTTAACCGGGACTTGGAGGTGGATGGACGCCTTGTCACTCTTCAGATCTGGGACACAGCAGGTCAGGAGCGCTTCAAGTCACTACGCACACCCTTCTACCGGGGCGCCGATTGCTGCCTGCTTACATTTGCTGTGAACGACCTGCAGAGCTTTCAGAACCTGGGCAGCTGGAAGAAGGAGTTCATGTACTACTCTGATGTCAAAGACCCCGAGCGCTTTCCTTTTGTTGTACTGGGCAACAAGATAGACATGGAGCAGAGGGAGGTTGGGGAAGATGAAGCACGGGCCTGGTGTGAAGAGAACGGCTGCTGTCCTTACTTTGAGACCAGTGCTAAAGATGACACTAATGTCACTGCTGCGTTTGAAGCAGCTGTCAGGGAGGTTCTGGCAGCTGAGGACCAGATTGACCACACACTCTTGAGTAGTACTATTGATCTACATGGCAACCGCAAAACCTCTCGAGCGTCTTGCTGCTGATTGTGCGTTTGTGAATCCACCGTGTGTTAATCCCTCTGGCTGAAACTTGCTTGTGGTAGTTTTAAGAGCCAGTCATATATTGTTGATGACATGCGTACTGTAGGTACAAGGTACTGACTGCAGTATCCCCTGAAGATAATATGAACATGCATCTGCTCTGAGGAGGTGTGTGAGGAATTCTGCTGGTTTCTCGAATGTTAAATTACTGCTCCTACAAAGGTACAAGCACACCTACTATCTGTGCTGCTAGTGGTATGGCACAAATATTTATTCCCAGCTTGAACTGAGCTAGTGCTTTTAAGGGATTAACTTTAATCAAAATAATATAATTTTACATTAATTCAGTGGAAGAAAGAATATACCGTTCCCTTTTGAAGAGCATGCTCTCTCTTTTGCTCAGTAAAGCTGTTTTTCCACCGTAGGAACTTTTACAAGGTACTAGGAGCCTTTGAAAGGACTTTGGAGGGACAAAGGTCTAGATTAAATTCTCTGTGAACTATTTTACCTCCAAAAAGCCCCTGTTTGAGCACTAGTACTTTCTCAAAGTTTAGAAACTGTCATAATAACGTTAGCAGCACTAAACATTTTTGGCTGATAGCCTACTTGCCGACTTAATTTAGCTTACTTTAAGGCTTACCTCAGAGATTACTGTTGTTATTCACATCTCTCAAAGTTGGTTCCTCATGCCTGGTTTATCCAAAAAAAAAAAAAAGAAATGACGGAGAGAGAGCAGCTGTGGTCGAGTAAGCTATAGTCAGCGTTTCCCCCATTTAGATTCTAATTGTGATGGTACCAGGGGTGCATTTGTACATGTGCCCAGAAATGATGCACACCCACACTTTCTTCAGTGACGTTAAACAGAGTCGTATATAATGTGCTCCTCTAACTCTTAATCGCCGAGTACACTCAACAAAAATATAAAAATATGAAACAGACTATTTCATCTTGTAACTAATCAACAATGTGTAAGCACAACAATTTGTCTATATGCTGATATGAAATGCGTATCATTTCAGGCTTCAATAGAAAACTGTTTCAGATCTTTATGCAACAATCAATGTGTTATCACAGAGCGAACACAGCGTGGTCAGCGATCAGAGTTCACAGCACTCAGTATCGAGCTGTGTCCACTGTTCACGCGTCTGGGGCGCATAGATATCACCAGATTGTCAATAGTGGCCTGTGGGAGTTTGTCCCATTCCTCCTGGAGTGCATGGGCATGTTAAGGGATAGGCCATTTTAACTAAACCTTTTGGGTTTGTGCGTTTATATTTTTGTTGAGTGTACTTTGTGAGAAATAAATAACGCATCCATTCAGCTGTCTGTCCACTGAGTCTCTCGTGCTGCGGATGTCCAAATGCAGATGCTCACTTCCTTGGAACTGCATCTGGGGACGGTTGTCTGTGTTCTTCTCTCCACCTTTGGTGAGCTGAGCATAGTGACACGTGAAACTGTTCTCCACGTGCTGCAGCTTCTTGTTAGTGGTCTTGCGGCTTGCTGCACATCTACAGAGCAGAACAGAAAACATCGGATGCAGCCCAAGACTGGAGTCAGAGTCCATGAGACGAGAAATTCTCATGGCCTTTCAGCCTGCTGATGGGGAGAACACAGGATTGGAGGGGCCGGGGCTAGCTGATTAGCAGCAGCTAAAATGTAAAAATAAGAGCGAGGTCATAGTCAACTAGTAAATCGATCAAAGCATGGCATAATTCTCAGAAAGATGAGAAAAAAAAAGCAAAATGTAACTTGGCAACTGTCTAATTAAATTCTGTGTGGGAAACACTGGAGTGAATAAATAGAAGAAGCGTTGTCGGGGAATTTGAAAGATTAGAAATGCTCTTACCCCTAAACCACCCTGTGGGAAGTGGCCTATGCCAGAGTTTGAGCAGGTTTCATATTGTCCACTGTGACCACTGCGTGTGTGTATGTGTGCACCTACCAGACAGCCCTACACCACTGGCACAGAGTGCAAAGGAGAGGACAGAGGCAGCCAATGTATCATGGTCACTATGTTTTTAGATAGTCACATATGTTTAAAAAAAAAAAATCAACCCTTTGTAATATGTCTAATTCCTCTATGGGTCTTAAGAGTGCGGTGGAAACAGAGACTAATAATAGTCTGAGGGAAAATTTTCATCACAAGAAAGGCTCAGGTGGAAATACAGCTTAACATACAGTAGTTCTAGTAACTGCTCCACTTTCTGTTCATGAAAAAAAATCTCATTTTACAAGATGTGCCGACAGTTGTTGGAGAGCTAATGTATTTTCTTGACCCTGACTGTGTCTGTGAATGACAGCGTTCCCAGTACAGGCAAATATTGAGCTTCAGAACTCCCCCACATCAGTGAGATAACAGCACTGAAGCCACGGGTTATTTAAACGATTGCTGCACTCAAAAGGAAGATGACCTTGTTTGTCTTCAGTGACAAGGGAATTGTTAGCTTTAATTTTGCTGTTTCGAATGTAAGCATCAGTGCGAACAATTGTGGTACCCTTATTCAATTAATGATATTTTCTTCCACTGCACTGCATTGTAGCCAGATCTGTAAGGGAATCAGGCATTATTGTTTTTATTTCTTGTAATTTATGTACATGTTTACTAAGCAAGTTAAGGTCAGTTTTTTTGGTCAAAACTCAGAAGTAGGACTACTGGTGATAGTGTTTATTTCTCTGTGAAGCACATTTCTGTCTTTCAAAGTGTTATTTTTTTGTTGTTCTTTTACATTTTTGTCTAACAAACTTGGGCTTCAGTGTTTTGATCAGGTACACATTAAAGTCACTTTTCCTGATGAGTAGAAGGTGTTATAAATATTAGTGGCACCTTTGTAATCCTGTGCCTGCCTTGTGAATTGTTTAGTAGGCCTTAACATTCCAGTATTTTAGCTTTGCCTCTTCTGAGGGGCTCCTGTGTTTTACCAATGTGTGACATGCTTTTTGCTGTCGGTCTGGTTATTAAAGGTCTTACCTGAAAGTGAAGACCACATGAATTGTGCGCTCCCATATCGATTCTTACAGTATTCTTACTGCTGTTTGCCTGAAGGGTTTGCTTCTCTAGTTTAAAACAGTAATATAGCTGAAATTCTTCAAAATGAATTTAACATCTTAAATGCATTGTTATTCTTTTGATCTTGGAATAGTATTTCATACTGCATCTTCTAAAACATCAAATTCAGTTGCACAAATCGGATGAAATGTTTCTTATTTTATAGGTGCACAAGTTCTCATTATAGCCCCATGTTCTCCTAACAGTTGCTGTTACGTCGGTGGTCTCGTGTCGTCTGTCAGCCTGAGATCACATTGTTTGCCTTCCAAGTCAAAATTGAGTCATATTTTAGTCAGCGCGCAGACTAATGATGAGCATTACAAGCGCTTCACTTTCAAAGTGCACCGAATCTAATCAGGTACTATCGTATTATATGTATTATATGCTTCTTTGGAAATGTAGGCTTATAACAGCTTGTGCACATGGTTGTGTGTTTGAGTACTAGATTTTTTTTCTAACTGTGAATTGAGTAGGGCTTTTAAGATCAGGCTGGTTGTCTACATTAATTCAAAGCAGAAATGAGGGCCGTTTGCTTATCATTAGCGTTAATGTATTCTTCTTACAATATGGTTTGTTTTGATCCCGTTTCAACAGTGTAGCTTACCACAGTGTTTACCTGAAATCTGACATGCCTGAGAAGCCAATATTTATAACCTACAGTATGTTACTTTCATGATACCATCTGCTGCATCACTGCAGCCCTGGCTAATGTATTTTTTACTGTTGCTGTAATATTATTGAATGTAAAAGCTGAGTTTTTTGTGGGCTTGTCCATATTAACAGCTTATGCATAATGTATTCATTTTATAATAATGTACAAAGTGACACCTAACATCCGTTCCCCTCAGTGCTCACCCGAGGAGTACGAGTTAAGCTGTGTGAAAGTCTGTTCATCTTGATTATATGGTACTTTAATGGAAAACTTACCTTACTCCTCTTATTGCTCTGCTGAGGACAAGGCTGTTGTGAATGCGCTACAGTGCTTGGCTACAAATAAATCATGCAACCTACCAAACCTACCTTATCTTGTTTTTTTTCCCCTTGTGCATATACCTTAAAAATCCATGAGTGTTTTTAAATTTTAAAAAACAAACCTAAACTGTTTTTATCACTTTAAATGGGTCACTGAAATATAGATTGGTTCCCCTTTAGCAGTAGCTACTTCACTTAAAAAACAAACAAATAAAAAAAAAGCAATTGGCTGAAGTGATAAGAAACATTGTGAAAAGGAAGCATTTAGATTTCTCAGCAAGATCCCAAGTGAAACAGGTCTTCAGGTTTAACCCCAAAATGTGCCTTATTTGAATTTCATCTCATAAAACCTTGAGTGTCATTGAATGACTAAGTAATGACTAAGTATGTGTGGGTACTTAAGAGATGGTGAACAGTGTTCCCCTCCATTAAAAAACAAAAATCAAAGCATGTGCTGCATTTTTATTTTCCCTTCATTAGAAGAATATCAAGCATGCACCGCATATTGTGAAATCAAATCAGGGCAAGAAAGAAAATCCTCATGTTCGCCTTCAAAGTTTTTTTTTTTTTTTTAGGAAAAGAGAAAAAGTACATAATCTAAGGCAATTAGTCACATGTAGCACAATATGTGAAATAAGGGGAAAAAATGGAGCTGCTTAGTTAAAAAAACAAAAAAAACTATGCTTTTGTATCATCTCTCAACATTTGAAATATACTTTTATGATACTATTAAACTAGATCCTTTACAAAAGGCTATAATTTGTTGATGCACTCTGGTGTTACGGTTATTGTGGAAAGCTCCGGCAGCAAAACGGGAAAGTCCTGTCACGAGGTGTCAGACTGGTTGTTTTCCGAGTATGGAGAGCACAGGATCTCTCCTCTGTCTCTCCGCAGTCTCCTATACAGGTCATAGCCTCTCTTCTCCTCTTTTGCCCTGTGCCTTAGCATCTTCAGGTACACCTGGTACACAGCCAAGTGAAGGGAACAGTGCACCTGTGGACACAGGAGGAGAGAATACAAAACACCTTACAAAACACCTTGGCCTCTTGAAGTGGCAAAAAGCCAAGGAGCAAGCACCAGTATAATATTCTGATAATACACTAGACACTGAGGTTTCACAAAGACTACAAACAAATGTTTTCAGAGGCCATCTGTACAAACAGTTCAAAGCATTTTTTTAAAATTAAATATTACCAACATCTGGGAAAAAAAAAAACCCCTGCTGCAACCTGACAAATTCAATATCAGAAACAATGCCAAGCTTCCACTAAATCTAATTCTTAGGTTGCAAAGGTTTTTTTTTTGTTGTTTAGGAATATCCAAATCTAAAAAAACCCAAACAAATTAAATTCAGCTACATTAAGTAAAAAACAGTGTGTTATACAATAACTACAATAAAATCCCTAAAGAATTAGACACAAAACAAAGCAGTCCTTTTTCTATGCAAGTACCTCAGCCAAACATTACCAGCAGGGGGTATCACACCTCAACAAAGTGGTTTTGGTCTTATATCACGAGGTTACTTCAAGTATAAGCACCTAGTGCTTCTGCAATCTCAACATTATGAGAAACAATTTCAGACCTCACTAGATCTAAACAAAAACAAAATGGCCCTTTGTCAGTAAGAAACTATTCAAAATAAGATTCCCTTTGTCCCCTCACTCTGAATCCATTTTAGAGGGGGAGGTGGGGGTCATGCAGCAGCATGTGGATGCGTTGTGTGTGTGGGTGTGTGTGTGTAGTTGCTGTCCCAGAAGAGCTGCACTGAGGCTCTGGAGAGGTCTAACCCTCTCTTTGTCCAGAGGACCCTCTCCCTTGACATGTAATATAACCCCTGGCAGAGAGTAATAGTGCAGGTGGCATCCAGAACTGGCTCCTTATTGGCTAGCTTTTAAAACAGGCATGACTCCATTGTTGAGGCTTTTCTCCAGTCCGTGAGAAAAGTCCGGGAGGTCAGCGTGAGACCGCACGCGCATGCTTGTCTGCTACCATGGCAGCCAGATGTGATGGTTGGTAGCTACCGTAACCGCTAATCCCCAGTTCTTCATAACAGCTGCAATCTACCTGCACATCTTGCAAATTAGTGGACATTTAATACATATGGTAATTCGTTAATGGTGTGTTATTTGTGAGTACAGCAGGAGGCAGAAATTCATTTCAGACTTTTAACTTGGCAAGTGACAAGAGCCATAATTCACAAATAGTTTGGCACAAACTGAAACACATTGAAAAGAATGAAAGTAAGGTTTCAAAACAGAAATTACACCCATTAAAAAAAAAAAGAAAAACATAAAAAAAAATAACAATAACTTCAGAATGACAAGTAAAAATATAAACAGGTTTTTAAAAAAAATCCAGGCCCAGACGTGGTTCTGTGCAGATCACATAAAAGAAGAGAAGAGTTTCCATCGATTTAAACTCCCTTGTTGGTGGTAAAGCTGTGCCACAAAAAGACAGGAAAGCTGGGTCCTAACACCGTGCACCTATGCCCTTTCTCCCCAGATACCGCAGAACCGCAAAGTTATAGGTGGTTGACACAGTATAGGTCAGCTATGAAAAGACAAGCAGAGACAAGAGGAATCAGAAAACAAGCAAACAGAAGAAAAATCCACAACAGTGACTTTAATTTGATAGCTGATGCCATCCACATAACAGCTTCTGTAATGAAGCATGTGAGTATAATGGCTACACAATTTGCTTGCATGGCTGGAACACCAGACATTACAGCATTATTATGATGTTTGCATCAGCTGACAAAGAGGAACAGAGAGCAATAGTACAAAAGTCATCGGTCATGGAGGCCTGAGATGCCTCGTCGCCTACACTTGGAGTGTCACTGAAGTCACATGAGCAGTGTTATATTGCCACACTGTAGAACTGCAGCCAGACTGGCCTCGACTGCAACATAATCACTCACCAGAGCCAGGAGTGTGATGCCTGCGCCGGCAAAGGCAGCAATGTAGAGGTCATAGGTCATTTGGTACTAGCGGGGGGGGGAGATTTTTGTTAGTGAATACAACATATTGTATTTGTTTCATGTCAGTCAAATTGTATAACATGACAGCAGCGCAGCAGAGTTATTTTATAGTACTTACCTCTCTTGTCTTGCAAATATTGGACAGAGTCATGCCACAAGCTTTCCCTGGTACTGCATTCCACGGCAAGAGTCCTATCGAAAGAAAAAAGGGAAAAAAATCTAACTCATCTACTCAAATATAACCTCTTAATTACAGACAAAAAGACAGCATCATTATAGTTTGTTCTTATTGTCCGTAAAATTACATGAAAAGGCCAAAACAACCGAAGACTTAGTTCATTCTAAACCCTTTTTGACTTTTGTGGTCTGTGGCTCTTAAATCAAGCTGCAAAACTGGCACTTTAAAATTTAGAAGACTTCCCCCCCAAACAGGAGTAAATAGTGCATGTGTTTCTGTGTACGTGTGTGTGTTGGGGACTATTTTCAGCTGCAGATTAATACACATTTGATGTGCTAGCGAGTGTTTAACCCTCAGGACAGTGCAATGAAAGAACAAATCACCCAGCGCAACAGTGTGCCTCATTGTGTGGCAAATGTGTTTTAGCCACACACTGGGGCTCCAGGGACGGCAGTGTTGTGCTGTGGGTCTGCCGACACTTTTTGTCTGGACTGATATCTTGACAGTCATTAGCTGGATTGCTATGAAATTCTGTACAAACATAGCCCACAGAGCACGAATGAAAGTTGACATTTTTGGGGATTTTAGGAAGATGTCTTTTAGTGGCACGCGAGTTGCTGTGAAACTTGGTAGCCTACAGAGATTGATGTTCCCCTCAGGATTTCGTCTGGCTTTTCCCCTCCAGTGTCTTTGCCTTGCTGAGATTTTAATTTAATCAGTACTATGATATATGACAGAACTGCTGCAAAACTAATGAGATCCCAATGACCTCAGGAGCACTTTGCGTTTAGTGCTAATTATTCACAAATGTTAGCAAACCAAATAAGGGTACCATAGAGACAGAGTGCAATCAAGCCAGCAGACAAGTCCCGACCAGCTTTGGGTAGCGTGACCATGCCTCCTTTTAAATACAGTTTTAGAAGATGACAAACTGAAAAACTAGGAGACTTTAAGGAGACCAAAGTAGAAGATGTAAGGAGTCAGGAGGAAGCGCAGCAAAAGTAAGATTGTGACACTATATGCCAGTGTGCAGCAAAGGTTTTGTCACCGCTGAGTCACATATCCAAATGTATATATCTGCAAGTTAACTAAAGTCATTTGACAGCATGCAACTTAATAGTAATTCAGAAAGGCATGAGCAGAGGTCTTGAACCTGCAGTTCCATGTGGCTCTTTTTGGCCATGTCCAGTGGAATATGGGAATGAGCAATGGCATTTATTTTTGTACACTTTATTTTTTAAATGATTGCTTAAGGCAATTCTTGATTATAAAAAATTCTCTAATTATAAAAATTTGTATCTTATACACAATTTAAAAACAAGTTTAAATATTTTGTTAACTAAAATGTGCATCACAGTGAGTCCCCAAAGTTATGGGGACTAATGCCGCTGGTTTACTGTTATCCTTGATCTGTGGTGGGACTTTAGCCAAAAATAAACTAAACTGGCCTATTTTTTATTTTTAATATTTACTGGTCTGAATTTAGACTCCATCCACCCATTTTCTTCCGCTTATCTGAAGCCGGGTCATGAGGTCAGCAGCCTAAGCAGAGAAACCCAGATCTCCCTCTCCTCCAGCGTCCTCCTCCAGCTTATCCGGGGGTACACTGAGCTGTTACCAGCACAGCCGAGAGATATAATCTCTCCAGCGTGTCCTGGGTCTACCCTGGGGCCTCCTCCCAGTAGGACATGTCCGGAACACATGACCCAGGAGGTGCCCAGGATGACCAGTGTGAGAGGAAGACCGAGGGAACAGTTTACCCTACTCGGGATAGCGTTACTGGGGACCCACCTTGGAGCTAGGCATGGGGAGGGTGCTCGAGGGAGATGGCCAGATCTTAGCCCACAGGGTCCAATCATCGCATGCACATGCATGTGTCGCCACACTTATGCCTTAAGTCAATTGAATTAGCATGAGAAGCCAGCAACATTTATTGTAATGAAGGGGGTTCTTCTTACCGTACTGTCTTGCATCAACACAGAGCTGGTTGATGCTTGCTGGGGTCTCAGTCAGATCATCTATAGTGTGGCAGGTAGCATCCATGTTGTAGAAGAAGTACACTGGCAAGGCTGAGAAGGCAAACACCAGCAGCCACAGCACAGCGAGTACATACGTCATCACTATAAACTGCACAAGGAGAGAGCAAGCCACACATTACAGTGCATTATCGTATTAAATGGATGCACACAAGTAATCTAAGAGTGTTTTTATGAGCAGTGACTCACTTAGTAGCCACACTTATTTTCCAGGTTAGTCGTACTTATCGTCTCTCTCTCCCTTTTTTTCCCTCCTCTTCCAACCACTCAAGTCTTAGACCACTCAAACACTCGCTCTATGCTTATCTTTGCATGTCCCCAAAGGTTTTTTTTTTTTTTTTTTTAGGAGCTTTAAGATTTTTCAGCTCACCACCCACCAGGGAGTGATATATGTATTAATCCTATCCAATCTTCCCAATCCTTTTACTTGTCCCACTCTGGGCCCTCTCACCGAGGAGCTGAGGCAGCGGCCGCACATGGTGCTCCTGAACTCGCCAAAGGTTTGCTTTGCAGCGCTTGTAGTGTAGAAGCCCTCAGCCAGCAGCACAATGCAGTAGAGGAAGAAAAAGGAGGCCAAACCATAGATGACATACTGGAAATACAGGATGCTTAACGAGTGGGAAAGGAAAAAAGTAAACATTAAAGAAATGCAGGGTTAAACCTTCAAAATAAAGATGAAATCACGAGACGTCCCATCATCAGGTTAAACGAGATTTTAATGATGGAAATGTTGATAACTTACATGTAGGCAAGGGTTATGTAGTCTTGAAGGTTACGTGCAAAGTATGTCTCGATGAGCCTCTCCGTCTCTGTGAGCGCCTGGTGCCCACAACCACAGAATAGGGCAATACCGGAGAAGCAAAGAAGTGTGGCAACAAGGGAGCAGTACGGCACCCCACCCAAACACCGCATACAGCAGTCATAGCAACCTAACAGGCGACACACGGCGCCATGAAAAACAAGGCACATTATGAGCAGCAGAAAGAAAAATCACACTGTTAAAAATGACAATTAAAGAATATACTGTATGCCCCACCGCCACCCAAAAGAGGGAATATCTGTTTTTACCCTTTCCAGTTAATGAAAATTAAATTGCAATACAACTTTAAAATGATCATTTCAACTAAAATTACTCTCACTGAACGCTCAATTTGTGCCATGCAGATAGTTTTGATTGCATCTGTTCTGGTTTTGAGATTGTTGCCTCCACCCCGAGATAGACAAGTTAAACAGATTGTTTTGTTTGTGCTGCTTAAAGCTCAGTTAATAACCACAGGACAGTTTATTGATTATTCTTTTAATCTAAAAACATGCAACTAAAAGTTCATTGTGTCTGAGTCTTGCCCAAAAAATATCCAACAGCAGATCCCTTCTCCAGGAAGGATGTTACTTACCCCTGATAATTTGTAAAATATAAACCTACTGTCTAAAATTTTCATTTCTTTAGTTGGGGAAAAACAAACAAACAAATAGGCTATTGTCTCAGAGTGTGAGGATCTCGTTTCACGGCGTGAACACAGCACGAAATTCTGCTGAACTTGGGCGGCGACAGAAAACCCCAGAGATAGACATCTTAAAATTTGACAGCCTGAAAACGTAACTACATAATACTCGGGGTATAAAAATGAATAAAAGAAAAAACACAGCCAACTTGAAGCAACCTTTTAAAGATAAAATGTCAGCATTGATCAAGCTGCAGCTGTAAACACACAAGTTCACTTATTAAGTCTGTGCATTCTCCCCACTAGTCATGTGCTCATTGAATGGATGCCAAGGGCCAAAGGCATGGGCATGTGTCTGCTCTGACCCCATCTCACACCCCGACTCCATTCACCAGCCGGTATGGAGAGTGTGAGAAAAGAGGGAGGACGCAGAGGAGAGACAAAGTGAAACAGAAAGAGAGGCTGCTTTTGTGACTGGAGAGACAACAGTCTTTGTGCCACACCATCATGGTGGTACAAGGGCCACCAATGTCAAGCAAACAAAGGCCAGAGGCACCTCTGTGCTTTGCACACCCACACAAACACATTCACGTAGACAGACTTCCTACTGAGAAGACACAGGAACAAGAAAATGATGGTGGGGAGCTGCCAGTGCTGGAAGAGGATGGGGAAAAAAGCAAATCTATAAACAAACAATGCAACTGTGTAAATGTGCACATGCATCCACACAGGCATGCACAATGGAAGCAGGCAGACTGTAGTTGGTACCATTACAGTAAACACAGATGGCAGGAGGGGCAAATAGATGGCGCTTTAAGCAAATGCATAGCTTTGTTGTGTGGCTGTGCATGAGCAGACATGCAAACTGATCACATGTCATTCATACAGTGTGGTGTTTTGCACAGAAGACTGAGGTTGAAAAGAAATTCTTAGAAGCAAAGCAACAAAATAAATAAATACAGTTACTTTACTTGGTAAACTAAAGTACACATGGCTGGGGGAAAAATATGGGCACTCCGAGTATAAACAAACAGCAGATCAGCACAAGTTCTAATACTAACCTTTACTATCCGCCCTGCCTTCAGGTACACCTTGAACCAATTAGCCAATCATGAGAGCACCAGCAGCATTCTGAGTCACCGCGGCCCTCAGTCTCTTTGATTGTGACCCAAATGAAAAGAAAACCCCAGTAGGAATCGTCTAGAAAATGCAAAGCTGGGGCCAAATCGCCTCTATAAAAATTGAGAAGGATTGCAAGAGAAAGCAAATGCGACAAGGCTCGTCTGAAAAGTAGCCCTGCCATCTCAAGCATGAAATAAATCTCATAATATCAGTGGAGCATCAGCCGGTGAGAAGCCGACCTCTATACTGACCAAAAAACACGCACTTTAATAACTTCTGATACCCTCTCACACACACACTCGCTGTGCAATCACATACAATAAAGAAAAGAATTGATATTAAGATCATACTACAAGCTAATAAAGGTAGATGTTAGTGTGTTGAGTTTCTTACCCATGTCTGGAAGGATGCGTTCAAGGACTTGTTGGGCACTGTCTGCACTGCAACTGGTCCGCTGATGATATGCGTAACTTGTCTCCGGCCCCCGTATATCAATCTCAACTCGCGTTCTGTTCCCCCAACAATGGACAGACCCGCGGATGACTGCGAGAGCAACCTTAAAGAAACAATGTCGCTTTTCAATGAACTTCAAGAAGCAGAAACAACGAGGAGGTCGGGGGTCCTTAAACGTGCAGACATTTACTAAGTTCATTGTTGACGCGTATTTGCATACAGACGTGCGCACATGCAAAAGAGGGGATTTTTTTTTTCCACACAGAGAAGAATATCCTTTTCTTCTTATGCAGGGGGGGGGGCAACCAGGGATTACAAAATAAATAATTAAATTGTTCTTTTTTTAAATTAAAAATTTTTTTTTTTTTAAAGGCAAAATGCCAGTATGTTCAGGAAAATCAATCGTACTGTTTGTCGAGACGAGCTTGTCGTTTAAGGCGCCAGAGGTGGTGGGGGATCTGTGAACTCTGATTGAGATAACACGTGATATCACGGTGTTCAGGTGATACTCTTACAGGAAATTGTCAGATACCATCTGTTTGTAGCGAGATACACTTCTGAGCATGAGAGCTCTCACATCCACAAACCCAAATAAGCTTTTATCACCCTTTTAACCTCTAAATCGACCTCTTCTTGGAATGTTCCCATCAAAAACAAACTTAAAGCGATAGTCACCGCTCGTAAACATGTGTGCATACTTATGATACAGTCTAGTAGCCTTTTTTTAAGCACTCTTCACTGATAAGAAGAAATGTCATTTTAATTATACCCCTTTGTTTCGTAATATGTGATCATAAACCCCCTGATATGTAGCTCACATATCCATCATACCAGCTCCTTTCTTCACCCGTGTGAGAACAAGCAACATGGACACCAAATGTTCAGCGTGAAAAGAAAAATGAATATGATTAAGATAAAAATGTCCTTTAGTGAAGCGGAGCAGCATGACTCAAGGAAACAACGCTGATCCCAGGGTACCTGACTGTGGCGGAGTGAGAGACTGTCCTCTTATTCATCTTCTCCCTCTGGCCTAATACCAGAACTGAAAAAAATAAAAATAAATAAATAAATAAATAATATAAAAAAAGCCATATTTGGCCTCTTTTGTGTCCAGCAGATGGCAGGCGTTGCCCTGCAACGGCATTTTATTTGCAGTTGGGTTTAGTTTCATCCCCCAATGGGCTACAGTTAGCTTTGCCAAAAACAATCTAAAAAAAAAAAAAAAGATGTAAAAAACAAAACAAAAAAAACGCCACTTTGCAAGCATGTTTGTGTGTTGCCCACCAGATCGAAAAATATTTTAAACATGCACATTTAATATGTTTCTACATGTTTTTATTCATGCATGTAAAGATCTTACTTTAATCTGTAATTTTGTTCGAGCAGTCGTTGTTTCTTCTCATTAATGTAGTTACTCTCACACTGAAGTCCTAAAAGAATATTTATTTTTGAACTGCCAGCTCAGAAATCCTCAGAGAGGCACCACTCATGTTATACAAGCCTTGTTCTCCACTAACCAGGTTGTTGTACATTGTGTTTTACAGACTCCGAGTCTCTGCTTTCCTTCGTCCCTCTAACACAGATGCGTCTTCAAAGGATTTCTTAATGGTTTATGATACTGTAAAGGTGACTTTCAAAGGGCTGTTCTTTTGGGAAAGCTGAAACAATTACGCTGCCCTCTTGGCGCAATTGCGTGCTGACAGATTTGCAAACACGCTTTAGCCTGACTCATTCATACTTTATGCGTCACTTAACCCGGTTTGATATCTCAATTGTTCTCCAGCATGCAAATGCATCTGTAAAACATAAGAGCAAGTACCTTTTGTGAGTGTTTCTTTGAACACGGTGTGATTTCACTCCAAACATCTGTTATCAAAAACAACCAAGCCTGTCAGGTTACTGGGTGCAGTATTTTATTATTATTTTTTATGCCTTTTCGGTGCGATCAAGCGCTGTGGGTGAAAAGCAGTGCTATCAAATAACAGGTGCGAGGCGGTTACTTGAGACGCCGCTGTGCCTTCCCTCTGCCGCCTCTCACCTGTCCGCGGCCGCAATCCGCCTCCTGAGCTCATCTCAGAGTTACTTCTTGATAGACTTTCATCACTTCCCCAACTGGGGAACATTAAACCCTTTTGTGTGCCTAAATACTTTAGACTCCCCATCACCCAGTCAGAAATCTGAGAAAGGACCAATCAACCTAACAGATCATTACTTCAGTCTTTCTACCCGCAGGGGTCATGGGCAATAATCCTTAAAGACACTCCCTGTAATGCTTGTATCTTACTGATGACATGCTGTGAAACAAATCTGTGAAAAACAGTTTTATTTATTTTTGCTTCACATTCTTCTCAGGGAACGTGTTTTTGCAGACTACTTGACATGCTTATCGGATCACCATTTACATGCTTGTTTCTTTTCCAGAAAATGGATCAACTTTATTTCCACAGAACTTGTCAGTTTTGCCATTGACACATTTTTGAATGCACCGTGCATCAGATGGATCCAGTGACTTATTACAATGCAAGAAGCCCTTGACAAATACACCAAATATATTTAATTCACAGGACATTTTTATCTTTGAGACTGTGAGCTTTCCACATTGCTTGCTATTATTAATCAGAGTAATATTTGTCTTTGAGCCTGAGTGGAATCTCATTCTCCTCAGTGTATGCTCTCTTGTTCATTTTCAGACTTCTTCTCCTCTGTTTCATGCAACAAATAGCTGTGCCCACAAACAAACATGTGGACACCAGCATCATACCCAGGCCTATTAACAGTATCACTTGTGCAAATCTGGTTGTCTCTGTGTCACAGATTGGAGCCTTTGAAGGGGTTTGAACCAAGTTGAGTGTCCCTGTCCAGGTGGGCACCCTGTCCAAGTGGCAATGTTCTGTGCTGTCATTGACCAACAGATTCATCCAGACAGTGGTATAAAGTGGAACTGGTTTACCCCCATCTCTGACCACAATGAACAGGTGATGCATTCCCAGGTCGTTGTGAAGAAGCTGCTGACTTAAGGTGATGTTTCCCGACCTTGAATCAATCTTGAAGGGACTACTGTTTTGCACTGGCTCTGGTGCCTCAGCTGAGTATATAATCTCTGAATTCAATCCTGAGTCCTCATCGATGGCATAGATCTTTCCTACCATAGTACCTGCCGGGGTACCTGGAGAGACCGTCAGGCATGAGGAGTTGCTGCTCGGAAGGATCACTTTTGGCTGGTTGTCATTGATGTCTTCCACAAAGATAGTCACTCTGGCAGTGGAAGTCAAAGCAACTGAGTGGCCGTGATCCCTGGCCAGCAGGTAGAGTTCATAGCGGTCCTCTGTTTCGCGGTCCAAGTTCCTGGTGGTGCGTAGTGTCCCCTGAGTGTTATCCACAACAAAAGGTCCACTGCTGTTTACAACATGAAATTCTGTTCTCCCATTCTCCCCTTCATCCGGGTCTTTCACCTCCACCCGCCCCACCTGGGATAATGTTGGAACATTTTCAGGGATGAAAAAGATGAAGTGAGGGGTTAGAAAAACAGGTGCATTGTCATTCTGGTCCAGAACGCGAATGGACACAGTGGCCATGGATTCCAAGGGAGGAGAGCCACTATCTCGAGCAAACACAGTGAGTTTGTGTACACACTGTTGCTCCCTATCCAGAGGAACTGATACAGACAGTTCACCTGTTATAGAGTCAATGTTAAAGATGGTCGGATTGTATTTTTCCAGCCTGTAGGTCACCCTGCCGTTGTACCCACTGTCTGCGTCTGACGCTGAGACCTGCAGCAGTGACGTTCCTGGCTGATTGTTTTCTTCCACTTCAAGCTGGTAGTGAGACTGTACAAAATGTGGAGCATTATCATTGATGTCTGTCACCAATACCGTGACTACGTGTCTAGAAGGAATGATCACAGATCCCTCAGCTGATCTTGTGTGCACTACCACGGAAATATGATGTTCACTATTCATCTCATAGTCTAGGGGCTTTGATGTGGAAAGCAGATACTTGCCATTCTGTGGGCTCAAAGTGAAAGGCACTTCACCTTCAATGGCAAGAGACGAGCCTTTAAAGCTGCTGTCACCCTCCAGCTCTAAAACAGCTAAGGCGGTGGGGTGCTGGTTCTCTTGTAACACCATAGTCTGGTTTTGATGCTCTGCTATGAACCTGATCTTGATCGTTAGCTCTTGGTTCACCTTAGGGAGCACAGATACCGTTACCTGAGTGTCTGCTGGGGGGCAGTGATGGCTGCTTGCTAACACTTTCAATACCAGCTCCTCGAAGCTGTCACTCTCGAGGTCTTGTGTAAGGCTGATGGATCCGGTGAGACTGTCGAGGCTAAAGAGCTTCTTGGCTCCCTCAGAGACTTTGGGACTGAAGGAGTAAATGATGGCAGCATTTGGGCCTGAGTCTGGATCTATGGCTCTCACCTGAGTGACCACCGTGTTCTTTGGGGAGTCTCCTGGGATCGTGACACTGCGGGGGCTGTCAGGGCTAAAGGCTGGACAGTTGTCATTGACATCTGTCACTGTGACTATTAAAGTTGCAGATGCACTTAAAGGGTCTACACCACCATCACTGGCCACCAGCTGCATCTGAAATGAGTCCCGAGTTTCTCTATCCAGGGCTCTTTGCACAACCAACATAATTAAAGCGCTGTCTTCTTCGATTTTTAAACTGAAAACTCCTTCAGAGCCTTTTAGGTGGTACTGCACCTCTCCATTACGACCAGCATCACTGTCCAGAGCCTGATCATCTATTACGAGACTGGTCCCCACAGTCACATCCTCGGACACTCTCAGGTGTATTTCACTATTTTCAAAATGTGGTGGGTTGTCATTAATGTCCTCTATGATCACAGGGAACTGTATAAGGTCTCCTGAGGCCCCCACGACAGCATTGTGTAGTATAATACATTCCTCAGCTTCCGTCTCCGCGGGGCAGAGGGCCTCGCGATCCATCTTTTCATCAGTGGTGTAGAAATTCCCTGTGTTTTTGTCCATCCTCAGGTACTCCTGGGTCAGGAGCTGATATGGAGGAGAAAAGTGTCTACTAAGTGATCCAACCAGAGTTTCGGGCTCCGATTCCTCTGGGATGGAAAACCGAACAGAACTGCATATGATCTGCCTGATGTGGACCACAAGCAGCAGTTTCTGACAAAGACAGAAAAAAAGTGAGCAGTAATCTTGTTTTTTGGTGTTTTTTTTTGTTAGTTGCACAGGCATTTGCGCTTGAATCCGATAGGGCTTATTTAAAAGTTTTCAATGTGGTGATAAAATTTAGACTTCATGCCTCAGTGAGCCCTTTTAAAAGCAAGCAGCTGCACAATGAGGTAACACGATGCCTCCCTCTCACTTATCTCCAACCAACTGCTCTTGTAAACAAATAACACACAGAATAAAAAACAAGCAAACAACAAAACAACCTCCAACAGCAAAAGCAAATATCAAAGCTGGTATTCTTTATTAAAAATATAAGTAACAGCTAATAAAACCCAACATCTCTTTAGCACCTGGTGCTCTACAATACACTTAGCAGATTTGTGTTTTTTGAAATTGCACACTGAAGATATACTTAATACACTTACACTATGCTGCTCATTTAGAAACACTAAGACAGCGTAGATACCATCAAAATAGATAAGCGCCACTGGCTCGCTCACCTGCAGTACTCTGACCCAGTTCATATTATCAGGAGTCCCATGGCCCATGGCCCTCACACATGTTAGCCGAGTTCACAGCAGCAAGTGAACATTGAGGACAGAGGCAGCAATCTAAAACTGCTCAAGGCATAATTCATTATATGCCCCTCCTACAACACTTACCTGCAGTGTCACACCGACATATGAGAAGATGGAAGAACAACAGGTTTACCTGCCTGAGCTGAATTCATGTGTATTAACCTGGAACTACGAATGCACGGTTGCTTAAAATTACTTGAAAGTGCCCACGCTCACACGCGCGCGCACACATACACATATTTTGAAATTACATTTTCTTTTAGCGCACTTACCCCCTCTGATGTAAATACTTCATAATTTCGTAATGTCTGCATCGTTTTCTCTCAGATTTGTCTCTTGGTACTCTTTATTTCTGTGAACAGTAGGATTAACAGTGTTAGCAATTCTTATCGTTCTTATACTCATGCATAGATATAAACTGCACATACACGTAAACCGTCCTGCACATACACTGGTTGTAAGAAATAAGTGCTCAGCTACAATAAAAGTTCGTCTAAGAGTGCAACGTTGTATTTTTATTTTTATTTTTTGTAAAAATGCTCTTATCTGAGGAGTGGTATGTAGTAAAAAAATGATGCAAATGAAAATGTTTATTTCCTTTGCGTTGATCCTCACTATGCTGTTGATTGACAGTAAACGGTATACTAAATTATACCTCTAGTCAGGGAAACGAGCACTTTTACTGTAGATCCCCAGCAGAACTGCAGCCAAGTTTTCAAACTGGTTTTGCCGCATTTATTCTGTGGTATTGCTTAACGAAAGGGCCCGAGGTTCTCTGTCGGTGGTAAACACGCTAATCTTTCAAGTATCACAGCAAATTCCAAAGTAGTTACTGTATGGCCCACAGGCTTGTACTTGAAGGCCCCCTACAGACAGAGAAGAGTAGTGCACTTGTGAAAGCAGAATAATAAAGTTTGTTGATGTAGTTCAGTTGGTCGAGTTTCGTTTTGGAGTATGAGGGACTGCCAGCAAATGATATGGGCTAAATGTCTATATATATATATATATATATATATATATATATATATATATATATATATATATATATATATATATATATATATATATATATATATATATATATATATATATATATATATATATATAGACACAGGACACACACACAAACCTCCACCCCTGCATCCCTCTGCCGACCAAGACGGAATGATTTGCGGATTTGACGCGACTGTTTTCTGTCTTACTTTAAAAACATGGGGTTCTTTGGCCCCAGCCTGACTTGCGGTATGTAATGGTTTATTCCAGTCTCTCTCATTTGCGTAATACTTCATTTTACTTTCCGACTCCGTTTCCCAGTTACAGATCGGGTAGACCTCTGAGGGTTTTCATCTGTGACATGATTGGCTGGACCGGCCCTCTAGCAGAGCGGGAGTGGAGCGCTTTAGAATAAAACTACAGTAGTGCTTTTAGTGATTGTCAGCTTCAAACCGCTTTGAACCCAGACATACAGCAGCTTCGAGGTGCTTTTCTTTCAAGTCCCACTATGTCCTCAGACAATACCATGGGTGAGTCCAACTACTGCTCAAGCCATTAATTTGAAATTATTACAGTGATGGATCATAGCGCACTGTTTCTTCTAGCGAATTTATAAAACTTGTTTAGCATTTTAAAATACATACACGTGTCTCATCATAAATTAAAGCTTTAGAGGAAAGCTTATGAATAAGAAAAATTCCTCCTTAAGTTCCTTATCCTTTCTGTCATCACTGGTACTCTTTGCCATATTTTACGCATCCTACATGTAGATCTATATTTTCCAGAACTTTCCATGCACCAAAGTTTTTTGAATAGTAGTGTTCTCGCTGCTTTATCAAGCCATAAGGGATTTTAACTTTGTGATAGTTTTGTGAGCCTCATAAAATGTTGGAAAACTTAAACTGCGTTGATCCTGCACCCATTTTTAAAATAATAGTGGTGGCCCTAAAAAGTTGTTTTATAGCAGCCCAGAGCATACATTTTTGATTTATGATGCAATATATATATATATATATATATATATATATATATATATATATATATATATATATATATATATATATATATATATATATATATATATATATATATATATATATGTATATATATATATATATATATATAATCACAGTTTGCAGACCAGGTGTTTTACTTTCTGTCTCCTGTTTTATATTCCATATGGGAACATGTCCAGTTATTTGATGCAGTACACTGACATAAACTTCAGCTGCAAGTTTTGAATTTTAGCATTTATTTTTGAAGATATTTGTGAAGATATTTGTGTTATTTCTTATATTTAGAAATATTCAACATCTCTGAGATGTTTGGTCAAGTCTTAAAAATTCAGCACTTTTTCCGATTTTCCTTTCTTGCTGAAATAAGCAGAGTCCATCTCGGAGTTTTCTTTCCAACTGCTGTCACATTTTCCACAGACTTGGACTCAGAGCTGGGTGAGTTGCTCCAGGAGTTCCAGGATGTGGTGGAGGAGCTGAAGGCCCCTACTCAAAGCAGACCACATGCTTACCAGCAAGCATCGCATGAGGCCAAATGTCTCCCAAGACAGATTGAAGACAGTGGAGTCGAGGACTCAGATTACAGTAAGTTATTTTAAAAAAAAAACACACACACACACATTAGAGCAGTGTCAGTGATTAAGATAATATCTGCTTAATGTACAAAGTGTGGGGAAGGAAAGTAATTATTTAGTGCATCAAGCTGGTGAGTGACATTGTTTGGAGTCCCCGTGGACTCGAGTTGAGCCCCTTTATCAACCCAAACAACTGCAGCTTGACACATTTAATTTGCATGAAATTAGTGGTACAAGAGGACACATCCCTACACACTTCTATTAAAGTGGCTGTTTGTGCTCATGACAATAGCTGTGTACTGGAATGAGCTGCAATTACGGATATCCCATCTTGTGTAATTGTCTTCCCCCCTTTGTTATGCATTTGTCGACGGTTATAAGATAAAAGAAGAAAGTGTTTTTTTTCCCTGCTCCCATGTGTCGTCATTATTGAAAGTATTTTGCCCCCATAACGTTTCAACAGGCAAACTGCTTTCAAACGCCGACACATGGGAGTCACTAGCACTGAACAGACATTTACCTTCTCCTGTTTTTTTTTTTATTGCATGTTATCATCATTTTGTGCAACTCCTGCATTATTATGTTAGAGTTTTGTCATTGTCACTGATCATTTGCGTGGACTGCCCTTAGTGCTTGTTATCTCCTTTCACTCCCTCCTTGCTTCCCTCTACCCCCAGGCAGTGAACATTCTATGGGGAACAGTTTGAATACCAGCGAAGAGGAGCTCCACACAGCAGGAATAACGCTAGCATCAAAAGGTACTGGAGCCTTCTATCAGCCCATCTCCATCTAGATAGCTGTAGTTCTTACAGTGATCACTATCACTTTATAAAAGCCACACAGAAAGCATCTGCATTACCCTGGAATCGGTCTTGGTTTGCACAACAAAGCAACTTCCACTGTGACTGTGACTTCTCAGCACTCCTCTTTCAAAGTCCCCTGCATGGAGTTAATTGTGCTGTTGTGCAGTGATGAGACTGGCTCTAGGCTGTGTGCGCATGTCAATTAATGAGTGCTGTTGTAATTTGTTGCATTCACATGCACAGACTACTGTTAAAGATGAACATAAGGTGACCAGAAAGTGTCAATCACTCTTTTTTTGGCTTTACACAGAAAAAGTGTACAACAGAGATCCTGGTGGGGGAAAGCTGCCAAGGTTTTTGGAGCTCTTAAAATCAGCTTTATCTCAGTTTGAACAAAAGGAACCGAAGATGGGTTTTTTTTTGCCAGTTCAGTTCGTACTTTATGTAATTCTGGGACTTAGATAACTTTTCAGCTTTTGGTCCAAAGGAACTAGGCTACCACTGAACTGAGCTACAAAAATGTTCCACTGCAGTTTTTTTTTTTTGTTATAGTTTCTCAAATTCCTTTTCTTTCTGTCCTCCTTCTGCAGCCAAGCTGGGAGACACAAGGGAACTTGAGAGTTTTATCGACATGTTGGACCGAGAACTTGCTGGTGCGTATTTAAGAAAATTACACCCTCTATCATCCAATCTTTTCTTTATTTCTTTTGTACTGAGTCGACAAGGCAGCAGGGTGGAGTATGTTACAGTGGCAGGGACACTGACAGAGTGTGGCATTGTGGTTTTAGACTGTGCAGTAGTATCCACCTTGTTTCTACAGTGTGCTGTCCCCCTACTGTTTATCTCTGAGCACCCTTTATGTGTAAATGTCATGTTTGGGGACTCAGGTGGACTATCTACACGCCCTTTAGTGATAATGGCATACTTGACTACATGGGCATCATGATCCTGCTATCAGTGCCAAAGCAGTGGTGTTCCAGAGGCCCATAAACACGCACATCACCCAGAGCACGCACATAAGCAACAGGGAACAAAACATAAATCCACTGCTATCAGCGGTCTCGACACAAAGCGAATTAATGTTACAAATTAATCGTTACTCCCTGTGTATCTTTGCAAGGCTCACTCAGTCACTGCACGCTTATGCATTTGTTAACATACCTGTGCTTTTTTCTGTTCTTGTGAGAGAGTTTTTTTTCTTTTTGTTCGCTATTTATTTATTTATTTTATTTTATTTATTTATTTTTGCAGAGATGTGAACAGAGAGCAAAAGTGAGCCACGTATAATGGGAAGAGAAATAGGCTGGGGGCGACATGGCTGGCTACTGCTGAGCAGAAAGAGAGATATACACCAGAGCAGATCTGATGGAGCAAATGCTCCCCTTGCCGCTTCAGGGGAAAAGGTTAACATCCAAAATTAAAAGGGCAGTCCATTCCGAAATGCAAGAACTCCCACAGACCCTCGGCGATGCTGCGTCCAGCCAGCAAAGACAATGTCCCCGCAGCATCAGATCCAGGATGTGTGACATATTCCTGAAATGAGACGAAGCTTCCATCTGTTCAAGCATATGACAAAAAAAACCAAGCAAAAAAACAAAAGAACACTGCCTAGAGTATAGAAAGCATGTTTATGCCACATTTTAAAAATTCCCATTAGTGCAATGCCAGGAAAGGGATCTAAATCCTCACGGCTGTATAGTGTTGAAGAAGGCTGAGCTTCGTGTAGATTAAAATCTTCGATGACACAAAAGTTTTAAGCTCATTTCAAACTAATTTCAAGTCCAAATCGTTCAGTTTTCATTTATTTACTGATGTTTCTGGTGTACAGTTCTTGTTTATATTTGTTTTTTTAATAATATATATTGTATATACAAACAAATGCATATAAAATAAAACCACATTTGCAATGCATTTCATACTTTGTCCTATTTTTTAAAAATATATGCAACCAAACAGAATATTTGTTATTTATTTGGTGCAGAGGCTATGGCCTTACTGACCACATATAATTTACCACACAGTGCTCAGAGGTTGCCCCCCCCCCGCAAAAAAACAAAAAAACAAAAATATTTCTCACAACTAACTACATTCAGTGTGCCCACATCTTCTTTCTCTCTAAATTGTCTGCTACTAGTGTCACACTTCATGTCTCATAAGCCCCTCAACTGTTTTTCTTTGTTTGCTCCTGTTGCTTCCTCTCTGTCTGTTTTGATTATTCTTTGAGTTTCACTTCAGCAAGCAACACAGGAAAACCACAAATTTAGCTCAGACACCAGCTTAAAAAGGAAGTGCGTCAGTACTGCTGTGAGAAGCAATGCTCATTTAGACTCTGTACTGCCTTTTAACACAAATCTAATCTTTGAACTGAAGACTAGAAGCTGCTGTGCTTTGAGTCACATGCAAAAGACTTTCCCATCGCGGTTTTGTCTATATTCTGCTGTCATTTCTGTGCTGTGTAGGTGGAGTAAGTGACATGCATGTGCAGGTGTCTCCTCCAAACTGTCAAAGTAACACAGACACACACAAGAGGTGACTGTTGTGCTTGTAAATGTGTCATTTTTGACTTGTGACTTGTAATTTTGCATTGAGGGACATCAGTGCTGTAAGCCACCTGATGTATGCAGATGTATTTTTAGCCTGTTGTGAATTGTGACATCTGAGTTTCAAATGAGCCTGAATGAGGAACTGAAGCCAGCGGTTAATCTGAGACTTCTTATTGTAATTACACACAAGCCAAGGAACACTTCTGCCTGTTGAAAAATATAGATGTCTGGGACAAGAACTTTACTGGACTGCCATTGTTTTCTCCTTAAAAATCTCTGGACAGCTGGCTGGTATAAACACTGACCCTGGTGGTGATGTATTATGGATTAGACTCCTTGGGTGGGCTTATTTTCTGACAGCACGTCAGTGACAGAGTCCAAAGGAGGAAAGGCTGAGCATTTAAGTTACTGTTCTTTGTCTGTTTATGTCTCATTAGAAGACACTTTGTTCAGAAAGTTCAGCTCCGCTTTGAACTGTGGCCAACTATTTAACCATGCTGACCAGGACAAGAGCTGCCTCAACGAGAGCAGGAGAGACGCGTATAGCGGTGGGAGCAAATGAGCTTTAAATGTGACATTACTGTAAAGATAAGAGGAATAATGGGAACTGAAAGAAAAATTGAGACTGTTCAAGCAGTGAGGAAATACACAGTAGTGGCGCGGAGTATCCGGCTTCTACTGTGTTGTCTGTTCCACTTAAGAGAAAGGCCAGACTGACTGATTGAGGGCACAGCTGTTCAGGATAGTTACAAAGCTGGCTTTGACATGATGGAAGTTCCCTCACAAACAGAGGGTGCATCCTGTTTTTTTAAACTCAAGGTGAGGAACTACAAGAATACAGGAAACATGATGGTGAAGTGCAAGTAATACTGAAAGGAATTTCATTTGGATCACTTCCCATGTTGTCTTTCTAATGCTGTGTTTCAGGTCCGACATCCGCTCTGGTACTCGCTGCCGTGGCACCGCTGCCGCACTAATCCACACAGGCTACACGAAAAGTCACCAGCAGCTAATTATGCTGCATCATTTTTATTAGATTGCTCTTCAGTGGGATCTGATGTAATAGATCAGTTTGTCTTTTGGGAACACCTCCTCATTATTGTTTATCTGCTCATTACTATGAGACGGGTGTTTGATTGGCAGCACACCAAAGTAAGAGGTCAATATGCCAGCCAGTCGTTGTTTAGATAACAGACAGACTAAATGATGAATGAACTGAGTTCATTAGCTGGTAAATTAAAATGAATTGATGTTATGATGAGACAATGAATAGTCCCGAGAAATGAAGACATAATAAAAATCACACTGTCCCCTTCACGGCCCTCACCTATATACTTAGGTATACTTGTAATAAATGTCACAAAGACTTAAAATCTCTGCGCACAATACTGGTTTGTTTTAAACTAGTTAGCAAGCTAATGAAGATGTAATTGAGTGCAGCAGAAAGGAGACACTTGTTATTATCAGACAATGAGTAAATGAAGCAGAGATATGGCCTGTGCAGCGAGGCTATCGCAGCAGAGATGAGTGCAGCATGCAGAGCACGCAGTCTACTGTCATCTGCCTGATGAGAGACCGGAGCAACGACTTTCCCCTGAGAGTCCCCCAAATGGTCCAGGCTAACAACGCTCTCCCAAGGAATTAGCTTGCTCAACCACCCAACACACACACACACACACACACACACACACACACACACACACACACACACACACACACACACACACACAATGAATTGTAAAAGTCTGACTGGATCTTACATAAATGAAGCTAGTCTCTGAGCCCAGATCTAGGACTCAGAGTGCTACTTTGTTATTCTTGCAGAGCTCCAGAACTTGGTGGTGTGCTTTAGAATAGTATTATAACTCTGGATAAGTAGTTGGATGGATGGATGGATAGATGAATGGATGGATGGATGGATGGATGGATGTTCCAGTGGTGGATGATCATATAAGCATGGCCAAAAAAATAAAATAATGAGCTCAGTGTATGTGCATGTAATGAGCAAAAAACTCACGGTCTTCAGACCACTCAAAGCGTTCAGTTTCCAAAACCCTTTTCCGCTTTTGGATTTGTATCATGTCAGTGAGAACAGACATCCCTAATATGGTCATCTCTGGGACACAACTCTGTCCAGCACAACAGACCTCCTAATTGCAATGGCAATCAGAAAGTGGGGTTGGCCTCAATGGGCAAGACTGTATCAAGTCCCAGTAAAAGATAAATAAGGATTATTTTGAACTGTGAGTCATACAAAGGATCAGCAGTGTACTCCAAGATTTAGAACATGGAGCTGGAAATAGGTCCACTTAAGAACTGCTGCAATTCCTTTTTTCCATTTTTGCATTTTGAAAAAGTTATAAGCAGTTATAAGCAGTGGTGTGCTAACATTTGAAGAAAAGCTCATTTTTAATGTGTGGTTGCTGCACAGGTTGTATTTATTTCTTTTCACTTCAAAAATCAAGAAAACATGTAATTTGCCTGAGGATGCCCAAATCTTTGACTACAGGCATAAACAATTTCTAAAATACTTTAAAGTCATTCAGGCTATTTACATAAGTCAGAAATGGTTTAAAAATCATTTTTGGATCAATGGGAGTAAACACTGATTTGCAGCTGGACTATTAGCTTTTTCTAAGATAGTGACTGGCATAGCAATGCCTACTTTGACCACATAAAGTTAACATGACAAACTCCTACATTCCTTTTCCTCAGCTCTGTATAGCACAAGCATTGCATTCTTGTAATGTCCCAATTCATTAAACGGATTTTCTGTTCACAGGACTTCTGCATGGCTTTCATATATATATATATATATATATATATATATATATATATATATATATATATGCAATTCCCAAACTTTGGATTCATTGCCTTCATGTAGATTTGAAGTTCCTGTAGTCACGCCCTTCTGTTTGCATCAGTCAGTGACATTCCTGATAGCCTTAGCTATATTTTGTTTAGTGCAAATAAGCAAATGGCTGCAAACACATCTAACTACAATGACGGGCACTGTAAATAATACACCCACTAAACATCAGCATGTTCTGCATTAGCTCACAGCATCTGTTCCCAAGAAGACCCAGAGTAACTTGGAAGCCTTTTGCAACCAACTAAAGAGTCTGTTTCAGAGATGCAAAATCAGCCGTTTGTGGTTTTTGTTAATTTATCATAATTTGTCATATTGGGGAGTTTTTCTTACAGTGTTTACAATAAAAGGCACCTTTCACAATATTGTAAACTACCTAAGAAATAACGCAATACCCAACTCACTTAGGCAAAAAATCACTGGACTCATCAAGCCCATTGCTTAGAGAGGTGGAAACAGTTTAATGGTGTGTTTTGATTTTAGTGGTCTCTGTCACGTACAGTAAATCTCTGCTCATGCCCGTGTCATTTCCTGCTTTGCTCTCTGACGTCTGTCTCATTGTAGGCTGTGGGACAGGAAACTGGTGTAATTCCTTAAGAAGGAGTTCATTCCTAAGGAATGTGATTCATCCAGCGCTTCCCGATTTCAAATGAGCTATTACATCACTGCTGACTGGGGATTTCTTGATGACACTTCACCCTTCCTCTTTCAGCTCAGGCAGTCAGTTTACTTGAATTCATTACAGGAAATCAAGCAAACAATGAAAAATCTATCAAAGCCCTAAAACACTTATAGTTTCATTCTTGCATGATGGAAAGCACCTCTATCTTGAATAATGACCAATTTATGCTCGATCTATAAATCAAAACACTGGTGAGAAAAGGAAGCGAAAGCAAGCTGTGAGAAGATGTGGATCCGTGAATGGAAGTGACAGCCAACATAGTTTTAGCAAATGCCATGGGCTACCTAGTGGGCAAAAAGAAAAAAAAAACTCTCGTAAAGTAGCAAGCTAGTAAGCTGTCAGTCACACAAGGAGGTCTCAGGGCATCTTTAAAGCTGTGAAAATGCTTCCAGTGTGTTAACAGTTTCAGGAGAGTGGACTGAAATGAATGTGTGCGATTTTTAGGATCCAAGAGGAGACTTCAGAGGTCCTCTAGTGACTGGGCTGCTTTGGTGCTGGATTCTGTGTGTAAGACATTTTTGTGGATGAGATGCTTCGTTCTTATCATTCATCTGACATCTGAACATAAAGTAGGCAGTGTTTATCATTTATATTATGTATAAACACTGGAGGCGACCGGATGGGCCGTTTGTAATATCACAGACTTGGATTCCCGACTTTCAAACTGAAAGAATTTAAAATCATTTTGCAAAAGTTTTTTTTAAGGTCATATGTCTTATATCTATCTTTTTAGGTGAAGGAAAAGCACATAAAACATCTGTTCAATTCATCGGAATAGCTGAAGAGTTCACTACATAGGACTAATGTTTAGGCTTTCACTGCTAAATGAAGTTCTCTGCCTCTTGGGGCAAAAATAGGCTTAACTTCAAAGGGTGTTTCCAGTATTTCATGGAAAAAAAAATGGTGCGGATTTTTTTGGACTGAGCTCACACACTAAAGTCAAACTCACAGAGCATTTGATCTGAAAGATCTGTGAAATGCCTGGTAGCCTGGATTAGAACTAAAGATCAAATTGGTGTTGCTGAAAGTCATTGTAATGTGATCTAAGTGATAAGATACTTTCGGGAAGTCCTGTGGGAGTCCTCTGTAGTCTGTACCAGAGCAACACAGACTGGTGAGTTCTGACACCAAAAGTCCGCTGACGCAACCTTCCCCTGCCACCAGTAACCCACATCTGAGACAGGCATTAGTGGACTGCCATCTGATGGTGAACTAAAGCTGATGCAACAGAGCGATAGCAGCCAGTCTGGCCTCAGTTGGTGAGGAACGTCATTGCAAAAATAAATAAATAAATAAAATAAAAAGCAAGACAGTGCTGTGAGTGATGAGTGCAGTTAAAGCAGGAATGAAACTTTTCCCAGTCTGAACTAGACCAACTAGCAGGAAGAATTAGATGCCAAGTGGCAACTCATGGTAAGAGGGTTTTGCAGGATAGATCCTCTGCTGAGGCTTAAAATGTGCTTGTTGCCTGCTGTTGTTACTTTCCCCACATACTGGGAGTGTGCAGGCTGTAGTCTCAGCAGTGTCAGTGATATCTCCAGGCCATCTATCTTGTAGAAGGCAGATCATTATGTAGTCTACAGGTAGCTTTAGGTTGGGGCCAGGTGGGAATGCCTGTACTAGATGAACTATAGGCTACTACTGTTGTTCACTGGACCTCCATAAAACCACACTGGCTCCTTTAACTGTTGAATACTACAGTACACTTGGGCTTGTTCTATTCTTGCACCGATGCTGCAGTTTATTGCACCCAGTGCTGCATTTAAAATACTGGTGTTATTTTTATTTTATTTTATTTTAATTTTTACCAACTAATCCCATAAAACCAAACACATCAATGAATTTATCCTGCTAACAAGTGCTGTCTGTGCAGACACAGCTTGTAGCTTACGTTCTGTGCCACACAACTCCATCACTGCATAAAAACCACTAAAAACACATAAAGCAGGCATACTACTGGGTGATATTCTCCTTATTTTGGCAGCTCTGCGGCCCTATTTTGTCTTGATAGCGGCTCTGTGTTGAGCGGGCATCACTGAGAATGCGAGGGTACGCATCTCTTCTGCCACTCTGATGAGCTAAAGAAAGAAAGCTTTACTTTGTCTTCATTGCAATTAAAGAATATGTCACCCAACACACTATTCTGGCTTTTGTCTCGATGTTTTTCACAGTTTCTGGACAACAGCGAGTTCAGTGGCACAGAGACATATGCTTCATTTGGCTGTGAATGCAAAGACGATGCTTGTTAGCAGGATAAATTTGTTGTTTGGTTTGGTCTAGTTTGTGGGATTTGTTGTTAATAATAACAAAGATAAAATATGCCAGCCTTATTCATCAGTGCAAAAGGTGTGTGATTTTTGGAGGAACAGAGAACTTAAATGTAACACAGTGCCTAGGATTGTGGTGCTTTCTCTTTCAACATTTTGTATGATTCATGCAGTTGCCACTTTATTGGGTACACCTGTTCAACTGCTCATAGCACAAATATTTAATTTGCCAATCACACGGCAGCAACCCAATGCATTTAGCCATGTAGACGTGATTGAGATGACCCGCTAAAGTTCAAACTGAACATCAGAATGGGAAAAAAAGGTGATTTAAACGATGTGGCACGCGTGATGGTGCCAGACAAGCTGATCTGAATATTTCAGAAACTGCTGATCCACTGGGATTTTCCCCCACAACCCCACAAAAAGAAAAGAGTGAAAGGTAGAAAATATACAGTGAGCAGCAGTTCTCTGGGTGAAAATGCCTTGTTGATGCCAGAGATCAGAAGAGAATGGCCAGAGTCCATCAAGCTGATAGGAAGACAACTGTAACTCAAATAACCACCCGGTATGCAGGTTTGCAGAAGAGCATGTCTGAATGCACAATATTTCGGGACTTGAAGCAGCAGATGGGCTACAGGGACAGAATACCACAACGGTCACAACTCCTGTCAGCTCAGGACAGGAAAAGTGAGGCTTGCGTAAGTTCTGCCACAATTCGACAGCATAAGACTTAAGAAATGTTACCAGGTCTGATGAGTCTTTATTCCTGCTGCAACATTGGACGGTTAAAGTCAGAATTTGATGTGAACAACACGAAAGCATGGATTCATCCGGCCTTGTATCAGCAGTTCGGGCTGGTGGTGGTGGTGTACAGGTGTGGGGGATATTTTCTTGGAATACTTTGGCCCCCTTTGTATTTTAACCTCCACGGCCTGCTTGGGTATTGTTGCTGACCATGTCCATGCCTTTGTGACCACAGCGTACCCATCTTCTGATGGCTGCTTCCAGGAGGATAACGCACCATGCCGCAAAGCTCAGATCATTTCAAACTACGTTTCCTGAATATGATGGTGAGTTCACTGTACTCAAATGACCTCCACAGTCACCAGATCTCAATGCAATAGAGCACCTTTGAGATGAGGTGGAAGAGGAGATTCCCATCACGAATGAGCAGCTGCAAAATCTGCAGCAACTGTGATGCTATCATGACAATGTGGACCAAAATCTCTGAAGAATGTTTCCAGCACTGTTTTGAATCTATGCCATGAAGAATTAAGACATTTGTGAAAAAGGGGGTACTAGCAAGATGTACATAATAAAAGTGTCTGGCGAGTGTGTGTGTGTGTGTGTGTGTATATATATATATATATATATATATATATATATACACACACATATATACACACACACACACACACACACACACACACACACACACACACACACACACACACACACACACACACACACACACACACGCACACTCAAACAAAACACTCTTACCAGCATCAAACCTCTTGGTTTCAGGCCTTCTGAAAATAGATGTCATGCTCTGTATTCATGAGAACACAATGAGATACATAAAGAATAGATATTTTATTTTGATTACTCCAGTTTCCGTGATTATAAATACATTCTATGGACATAAACATAGAAGTAACAGGGCATCTTTAGTAATCTGTACAGTAACACTGAGATAACATAGATTCATCAGAGATGTATTTGGGCTCAAAGCCCATTAATTTTGTTGATTACAGTCCTAGTTCCCAGTGACACAGTGTGTTATAATATCTGCGTTTGAAACTCTGGTGCATGAAAATCCTCATTAGGTGAACCTGAAAAATATGCCACTGATTTGTCTATGCTGTATGGTACATAAGAATTTTTTTTCTCCCCAGATTGCATTTTTCACATGGAAATAATAGAATATTGATGTTTTGACAAAATGCAGTATGATATCCCTTTTGGAGAAAAACAGGCTATTTAAATTCAAAGTGCAAGAGTTTTGGTTCACTGACTGACTCGAATCTGCTTCTCAATAAGTAATGTTCATTAGCTTCTTAGTCAGCAGAGAAACACGTTAACTCAAGGAAATTAGATTCTAAATGACTGGAAATGAGTAGTCCAGATTATGGCACTTACAAAGCAGAAGAAAGCGAAAATGGGCAAGTCACATACGTGTGAGGCAGAGGTAGAGCTGCTCAGATGTATTTTACATGAGGGAAGTAGAGAAAAAAACATTTGAACACAAAAGAAAGAGAGAAGAAAAAAGATGAATGAGACTTGAGAACAGAGAGATGAAGGTGAGGAAGAAGGTGAGAGGAAATATAGGTAACAACGTGCTCACTGTGGTAGAAATAAAATTCTCAATATCTTCACGCGAGCACAAAGACACCCACAACCGCACACACCTGCAGCTCTCTCCCAGCGGGTGGGACTGTGTAATTTGGCACATCCATTTCCTGGGCTGAGTTTGTCTCCACTGCTGCTGAGGCAGTCACAAACCCCATCGGGGTATTCCAGCCAATCCTTGAATGATGTCACTTTCGAAACACACTTGCCGAACTGCAAACAAATCTCGGCTGTGGAAAAGCGTCTCACTCATAACTGTCCCTTTTTTTTCCTCCTGTGGCAATTCTTGTCAAAGTAAGTTTGGACTAATTTCATCAAGCCTTCAGGTGACTGAGTGCAGAAGAGGTTTGACCCCGTTTTTCCTCTTGCTGCTCCGCACCACCACACTTTCTGTGGTCTTCCCCTTTGGTCCGGCACTTAATTATGTGGCTCTTCACAGTGCCATGTATCCCAAACTGTGTCCCTGAGGCCACCAGGTCTGCCCCTGCCAATACTCGGTGACATCTGCTCTGCTTTAACAGCATATGGGAAAATTACATGGCAAAAAACAAGTTGCCCTCCCATGACATTTCTTCCCTTTGATAGTTCACTCTCAGCTCCACCACTCAGTTTTAATTCTGTGTCACTCTGCGTGTGTGTGTGTGTGCACGTGCATACGGGCATGTGTATCGGAGCCAGTGGAAACCGACCTCGCACCACCGCATATGAATCAGAGAAGGGAAGAGTCCACTTTGATTCATAAAGGTGCTGTTCACCCAAATGGCCGAAAAAAATCTTTCAGGCACGAGATACATTTACTGTAAAATTTTAAAGAGCTTTCATTCACATCTTTGTGTGTGTGTGCGCATGTGTGTGTGCCCACACAACACTTGCTGTAAACTTGTTAGCAAACAGCTGCTCATTCATACATTCAGCAGAGGCAGAGCTTTACAGGGGTATTTTTGGCCACCTGTCCAATAGCTATCATCCTTTTAAATGAAGCAATCAGAGCAGTGAAAGTGATCCAAAACAGGAAAGCTGGTGAAACTTGAAATATGCTGAACCACTGAAAGGAGCTGCACAGCTATGTGAAAACTGGGGATGATATTCAAGGCCAATACAGATACTAATGTTTAACATAATGAATCGGCCTGTTTGTTATTTTTTTTATTCCCCATTATGTGCCAGGGAAACACTGATCATTCAGATCAATAATTTAAAGTCTTTCAGACTTTTATTACACTGTCTTTGGAAACTTAACCAGGACAAAACTGATGTGACACAACAGAAAAATATCAGCTACTGCCATCTGTAAATCTATACTCTGCAAGGCCGATATAACGGTGTACCCAAGGTGTAACTGTGGGTCACATATGAATTAAATATAATTGGCTCCAGCCGTGAAAAACTGACACAAATACGCTTCTGAGGTGAAATACTCTCACTGTGATCATTCTGTCAAAGAAATGGGCCCTAAAACTTGCTGTCCAAAGAGTGTCTTCTATGGATTTCAGAGTAAGTAGTGTTTCAGTAAATAGATGTCACATTTTCGTTTCTTTTTTATATTCTGAATATCATATTTCAGTGCCCAGGGCACCACAAATGAAATTTAACTCACTTCTATTACACTGAGTGAGCAGCAGAAATATAAGATGTTTTTAAGTAAGTAAGCAAGAATCGACCCTTTATAGACTTATTCCAGTAATAAAGGAATACATACATTTTGTAATCAGGAGTACGTGAAAAACAACTCATCAAAACACAATCAATGCAGAGACTGTATATAAAAGATGGACACACCATTGTGACATCCCCAAGTTAGTAAAGTTGTCTTAAGAGGCACATTTTGGCAAGCTCAGTGTCTTGAAATTGTGTGTTACAATTGATGGGTGGATCTTACTCAGAAACATATTTAAAAAAAAAAAAAGAAACATATGGACACTGCATGCTCTTAATGTAGCAACTTGCCAATCTCAAGGTAGGCAAACCCTAATTTGTGCCCACTTTGTTGTCCTTTTTATTTTCGACTGATTCTGAAAAATAACACTTACAAAATCAATCTCATCTTGTATTCAGTAGAGATTTAGACTATAAACTCACTGGGAAAGTGTTTAATGAGGTCAAAGGTCAAAGGATTATTTTCCTCACATACTTATATATATTTTGACTTCTTTTCACCACCACAGGAAGCCCACAATACTGGTCATTAGAAAGAATCCAGTTTTAAGGTACAGTACCAGTCAGAAGTTTGGACACACTCACCCATGAGTAAGTGTGCTCAAACATTTGATTATTGTTGCTTTTCAGGCCTGGAAGGCACTTCCATCTTTTATATACAGTCTATAGATCATTGCCACAGTGCATTGGGACTATTTGCATTGTCCACTTCATAGTTCCAGAGACCACATAATGTGTTTTTCTTTGTATGAGAGTGCTCCAGGTAGAAATCAGCAGCTTGTTCCTTTCCTAGATGATGTGGCTCAGTTGAAGAGAGTGGCTGATTAGGAGGTGAGTCCCATATAAGGCAAGATGAGCAAAAAACAAGATGACTCACATAGATCAGTCTCTGAGCAATTTCCCTCAAATAACCCATTTCTCTCTTTCTGCTACTGGCAGGATTGGTGATAAGCTGACCAGGCTGTGCGTCTCGCTCTGCTATATCTCCAATCATTAAAAACCAGAGGAAGCTGTAATGGAATACTTCATAAAAATGTTCAGGTCTATGTGCATGGAGTCTCTGAAAAATTGCAGCGCTGATCTAGGATCACTAGCTGGGTCGCATTACTGCATTTTGCTGTAACTCAGGAAACAATCTGTGCGACGCCAAGATACTTAATGAAAATTGTCAGTTTTACTCACAGAATCAATAACTCCAGTTTTCACCTCGAGAATAACACATAATAGGATGCACTGTGAGTACATCAAGGCAATCTTTTCACAATCTCCCATTGCCGCAGCACTACTTTGCATGAATTACAGTAAAATCTGGGGTTATGCACGCAGATAGGCCCCAAGCTGTTAGCCTGTTTTTCTCAAAGGTTTCAGTGAGAGAAAAGGAGGAGAGGCAGGAGGAGGAGGAGAATGAGGAAGAGGGGAGGTAGAGAGGAAGTCCTCGGGGGGGGGGGAGCCTTACACTTGCTGCAAGACTATCTCTTTTTTAACTCATTCAAAATGGAAATAATAAAAATGTCAGAAAGGAAAAGAACTTTGATCAAGAGAGGGAAAAAAAGTTTAGTGAAACTTTATATTCTTCATTTTTTTAAAGTTTTAATTTGGCACATGGCACAATCAGCATGTATGCATCTGGTATACATAAATAAATATTAAATATTTTGTACATAAATATACATATAGAGCTCCTACAAAGACACCTAGAGAGGTCTTGGCTCGGTATGTTTCAAATCACAACAGCAATACACAGAGACTATTTGCGTTGGTGCTTTTCAGTCTAAAGAGTGTTTTAATTGTTTTTGCGTTATTTTTTTGTTTAAAGTGGGAAATATATCTTCATAGAAGCCCTATACATATATGTATGTATGCCCATATTTATATATATATATTCAAAGAAATACAAGTGTGCACTGATGTAGATTTATTCAGTGCAAACAGGCCACTGTCTGCTTTTGAAGAGGAACTCTTACAAAGTCAATGGAATCATGTCAGTTAGTTCAGTTGAATCTTTAGCTATTTTTTTCTCTTACACATAAAATAATAGATTTATTTTGTAATCTTTAAGCAAAATTAGACATATATAACTTTAAAAATAACAAAAGTGCTATTTTGCAAAGACAGACACCCAGAGACGCAGCAGAAACACTACTGGTGGATGAACCAAAATCAACAACATGGGAAAGTCTGGCCCCCACCCCCTCCCCTCCCCCCACCCACAACCACACTATGTAACCTACAAACAAAAAAACAGGTGCACGGACACACACACACACACAGGCACACACACACACACACACACACACACACACACACACACTGTCTCGCTCTCTTGCAGCTCTTGAGCTTGCGAGTTCCGACAATGTGTCTCTTCCTTTATCTCAGGCTCCTGACCGCACTTGCACGCAAAGGAATGAGAAGTCTTCACATGCACACAAACACACAGGTGCTCTAAGCAGCATGTGTACGTGCACACATTGTGGAGATAATATCAGATAGCTGGAACAGATAAATTAGCTGTAAAAGATGCACTTTTTTCTTAACCAAACAATCACAGTAACATAGTATTTATCTCTGCCTTCTCATCTCTTGGCAAGAGCTGTCCCAGACAAATCACTTCTATATGAGCTTAAAAAAAAGAAGAAAAAAAAAAGATAACACCATTTGTGTGGCTGTTGTGTTGATACACAACAGAAAAAAAAAAGAATGAGTTGCCCAAAATGGGTTTAAAATCTCTACATCTGCATATCCTCTAGATTCCTATCCTGGATTCAGTCTCTCATCTTTGAGTCTCATCTGTTTGCAACACACCCCACACGGAATAGTCTCAGGGAATAGAAATAATGACAAAAAAAGAACAAGCTTTGTAAGGCATTGAAACGTAAAACAAAACAAAGAAGCAATTAAAAACATTTTGTGAATATTGACGTAGAGGCCATTGTTCTAGATGTGTCTCCCGCAGGAGCAAAGGGATGGGAAATAAAAGCACTACTCTTTGTTTTTTTTTTTTGTTATGAATTCAAGAAAAAAACTGTTGATATCTCCTCAGTCTGCTTAAAAAGGCTTTTAAAATGATTATTTTAGAAAAAAACACTGCAGAAAGACCCCCTCCCTTGGTCAGGAGAAGGGAAGCAGTTTTATTTTGGCAGCTCTGCACAACTTGACATCCACAGAGAGCTCTCAGCAACTCTCCTCGTAGTAAAAGTCTAGTTAAATCTCCTCACGTTTTAATCTGACTGATGCCCTTCCCTTCCCTCCCCCTCCCCCCTCCCACCCCTGCATGGCCCTCCCCCTCCCTGTGATATTTATAAAACACAATCCTCTTCTCCATTCGTTCATCCTCTCGCTCCTCCTCTTCCACCCCTGCACCACCGCCTCTTCCTTCCCCCGTTTGCACCGGCTGCCCCTGGCCTCCTTAAAGCTATACGCGGGTGGTTGAGTGAGAGTGAGGCAGGCCGGTGGAGTTGAAGCCAGTTGTGAAGGTGTTGTAGGGGTGCAGGTTGGGCATGCCTACCAAGGAATTGGGGATCATGGTGATGGTGTTGGGGGTCATCAGGGGGATGTCATCCGGAGAGCGCCGAAGTGTGAGTGTGTAGTCAGGCAGCGAGGCCAAGCGCAGTGCTCCCTCATTGCTGTTCCCTGCCTCACACTCATGATGCGTCTGGTTCATCTGTAACGACATGATCTCCTCCTCCGGCGCGTGGTGGCCAATGTCGTTGGAGGTGGTCTGCCGCTGCGGGCTGGGCTGCCCGTGGCCGGAGTCCTGCCGCCGCTTGTCCTTGCGATAGTAGAGGGCTGCGAAAGCCAGGACATTGAGGAACAACAGTGAGGCTCCAACAGCGATAGTGACACTGAGCTCTGTAGAGTAATCCCGTGGGTTCTCTACTACCAGCGGACCTGTCTCCTCATCTTCGCCCCAGTCTTTGTCCTCACTGTTGTAGGCTGGGGACATAGGTGGCCTCTTAGTGTTGAATGGCCAGTTTTTCCCATTGGGCCTCTTGGTGGACAGTGTGTTCTGCGTGGTCTCTGGGGGCGGCACTTTGGTGGTGGTAGAGGTGTAGTGGAACATGTCGTGGAGGTTGTACAGGTGGGGCACTAGGTGTTTCCAGAAGGCCACTTTGGTGGCACGGTAGTGGTCGCGCACACGTGGCTTCAGGCCAATATGCAGGTACAGCTGATCCTGGGGGTTGTACTTGGACCAGGCCACCTCTTCAAAGCGATTGGCCTTGGTGTGGATGAACTTGGTATCTTGGGGAACTGGTTTGTTGGGATCCCTAGAGACAAGAGAGAGAGAGACTGTTAAATGTGATTCTAAATTATTCAAACTTTGACGTGAAATAGGAAACATACACAAAACTAAAAACACAAGTCTCATATTCACATTTTGACATGAAAGGTGTTCAGCTAGTGGAGAATTCATTGATCAGTGGAATCCACATCAGCAAAAGCACAAACTCACATCGACCAGCCAAATACAAACACATCATTTGTTGTTAATAAATCAATTGAGTATGATTTTATGTTATATTTTCCCAAGTGTCTTTCTGCTCTTGGATCCTTCTTTGAGCATGCCCCCCCTTCTCTCTCCAGATGTTCTTATTTCATTTCTAAGGCAACCCACCCACAAAAACCAGGGCAAAGGCTTTTAAAGTAAACACATATGAATAAGTCAGCAGGCTTTAGGGTTCGCGTCAGGAGGCATCTTGTTGCTGATAATCCAACGCTGGTGGAGCCCATCTGCTAATTGCTCAGGGAAGGCAGCACAGTGTGCATTGGCATCCAATGCACTGATGTAAAGTGGACCATATTAATCAAGATACTAAGAGAACTGCAGAGCTGTGTGTGCATGTGTGTGTGTGTGTGTGTGTGTGTGTGTGTGTGTGCAAGCATGGATATCAGGATGTTTGGATGTGTGAGAGTGAATGAATGCGTGCGAGACTGACAAAGCATGACAGACAAAGAAAGAGCATCTTTTGGACGCAGTACCTCTTTTGATCTACAGAGTTCACTGTTCCACTTTTCGGTTTTCAACATGTTGCCTCAAACGGCCAGCCATTTCAATTACAGTGAAGCTATTGATTTATTGAACCAATTAACATATAGCAATCTCTGACAATCACACAACTCTTTGTTGCTGTACAATGTCAGAAGTGGGAGTCCTCCAACCCAGAGTATTGCTTTTGGTACTGATGAAAGAATTGTCCCATAGCCACGAAAACACAATAACCGATGTTGGAATTGTGATGTTAAAGCTGCGCTGTGGCAAGGATCCGTGCAACATTTCTCTAAATGTCATGAAATATCCCTTTGTGGGTCTGATTGCCATGTCAGTGGCAAGCAAAGTTCAAATTTAGCTGGGGATTTAGGGATATAGTGGCTACAGTGTTGTTTTTTTGTTTTTGTTTCTTTCGCTCTTTTCTTTTGCTTTTTTTTTTTTTTTTTTTTGGCACTGGCTGAAAAACTGCCAAACATGGCTAAGAGAATTAACAGCCATGCCAGAAGAATTCAACTCCATCCCCTCTCCTGTTCGTTTTTCTGCTGTCAATTTTCCTTTTTCAGGTCAGTGCTTCTGGGAGAGGTGAGAGAGAGTGATAGAGAAGGAGAAAGAGAAAAAAGACTGAGAGGTAGAGCAAATTGAGATGGCTGGAGCTGAATTCCTGGATCTGGGCTGGTGTTAGCAGAGCAGCCCGTAAATAACCTCTTTTATTAGGCCCGTAATGATCCCCAATGAATATTGACAGCCAGACTATGATGACTTTGTAGCTGAATATCAGTAATTAAGTTTCAAAGGAGTGGGTGGTGGAGGTAAGGTCATATTGATCTCCCCGTGCGCAACATGCCAGAGAACAGGATGTCAATGGAGCCGCTTCAGACGAGGTTGTCTGCAGCCTGTGTGCTGCATGAATTCTTGCAAAAGTGCAGAGTGTGCCAGTACACGCATGCAAGCGCAGTCTCTCGCCCTCTATCTCTCTCTCTCACACACACACACACACACACACACACACACACACACACACACACACACACACACACACACACACACACACACACACACACACACACACACACATGCGCATGACAACAATGATGGAGATTGCTGCCGTCGCAGTTAATGGGAATTCATTATTTCCATAACACTATAAATGCTCTGTTTTCAGGAAGGTCAATTTGCTGAATGGTGATGTTACAAATATTGTAACTGTACTCCAACAGATCTCACAAAAACAATCAGTGTGTGCATGCAGGAAGCAAGGGAGTGGTAGTGCAGAGGAGTTAGAAAAGCTCTTTGGTGGCTGCCTGGCTGGCTGGTTCAGTGCAAGTGTAGATGAATAATTTAGGGAACACAAAGAAATCAATGTGGCATCTTTAGTTAATTTGATTTGCCGCATTAGAGAACAACTGGCTGCCTTATCTAATTACACACACATATGCTTGGGTAATTGTTGCAAAGTCAATAGTAAACAGGCTACATTCCTTTGAACAGTTTCTACCACTGCTGCTCAACTTTGGGTTGCTGCGTGGCTTTGAAGTCCTGCCCTAAGCTGCAGAGTCAGAGGGAGTGATCTGAACTCAAGCTTTACTCATCAGTGTAGTGTGGGCTACTAGGTTACCCTGCTCTATTTGTATCAGTCAGTGCTGCTGTGCACCGTTGTCAGATTGACTGTTTCATGAGTGCTGCGCTGCTGTGCTCTCCATCTGTGGTAAAACAGGGCTGTAATCATTTGTTAAAGTCTCTGCAGGTGCCAACCTGTCTGAATTGTATGCTCATCTTATAACAACTCTAGTGCATAATCCAGTGCAATAATCTTTAACGTATACAGCAAGAGGGAAGGAGATGGTACCACATTTTGTTGGGAAGTGTTATTTTATCTTTGTTTAGTGTGTACGTGGGGACAAAATACCAGGATTGAAATGAAAGCAAGTCTTCATTTGCAGTCATGGTCAAAAACAGTTTTAAACACACACAAAAAAATGCTAAGCTTCAGGTTTAACATTTGTAGATAATAACGAAACTCTGAAGGAGTTTCAGTGTCTAATTCTGCTGATCAAGATGAGCCAAAGACCTCCAGAAGTTGCAGCACAGTATGAATTTTCATTGTCATTAAAAAATGAAAACATATATTAGACATTATCTTAACCTGCTAAAACGCTTCTGGCAAGCTGATATTAAATGGGAGGGTCTGTGCTTGCTTATTTGAAGTGTCTGAATAACCTCAGATTAAAGCTGAATCTTGTGATCACTGGCTCATTTCACTTTCAAACATTGCATCAGTCGGGTGACAAAACTCTGCAAAGTACGTTGCTGGCAAAACACTTTCCAATCTCACTGCGTGTGTTCAGCTCTGTAGTGAATGCCTGGTTGTGACTTGCATGAAGAGCCCTGGCATAATGTGATGTTTGTGGTCCTGTTGGTGCTGTCAGAGCTCCCCTGCATTAGCTGATAGCCTGCTTCCTGTCAGACCTCCCACCTAATCTGGGGATGGCCATTGAAGCTGTGGCTGGACTCCCAGGCAGAGGAGAGGGATTATTACACCCATAAAAGCAGGCGTTTTAATGGCCTTTCAGATTTCCTCTGATGTGTTCATATGGCTATGGTAGCATAAACCATAGCCTTCATTTACTTGTCAGAATAACACCCCCCAGACCTCAGTGACCCGCTGACCCCTGCTAACCTGGACCCGTCAAGTGTATTTAAATGCTCTCATATGCTTCTATTTATGATTGATGGAGAATTTGGGCTCCATCTTATGTCTGTCAACTTGAGTGTGCGTGTCTTTGTAGTGTATATGGGACACATTATGGTGCAATGACCTCTTGGACTGAACAAGTGAAGCACTTAAACACAAGATATGCTGTTCACACTCTGTAGTGATAACAATGGGCCTCTCCCGGCTGATATTAGAAGTGTTAAGCAGTTCTTCTATAAGGAGCTGTGGCACCTGGATGACAGACACGCCTCTCGGCTCTACCTGCACATGTGGCAGAAAGGGACCGGGGCTCATTACTTATTCCAAGCTCTATCTGCGAGCACTGATGTAAAAGGTAGATAAGGGGGAAGAATGAATATCATTTTCTTTCTTTTTTCATTCCCCATGTACCTCCTTCCCCTTTTCATCCTGATGTAATTTGAAGCGCTTGAATGATCATAGACCTAGCCATCACCAAATCTGAAAAGACACGTTTAGGTGCCCTAAGGCAGAAGACAAGAATCTATTTTCACTGCACTCAAGGTCTCTGAATCCTGAGCTGAGTATATCTACTGCATATATATATGTATGTATGTATATATATATATATATATATATATATATATATATATATATATATATATATATATGAAGGTGCATTAATCTAAGGGAATGACTCTGAAACTGATGCTCATTTTACTAAGCTTTCTTTGTTATTGTTGTTACTGTTGTGTAGCAAATTCATCCCCTGCAGTTGTTTATCTCCTTACCAGGTGACACAAAGTAAGGAACTAATTGCAATTTTTACTCCATGAGAAAGTTACCAAATCTCTTTCCCCTGCGTTGTGTTTGAAATTTTTAAGAAATACACTCAGTCTGAATCTGTTTGTAGACTTTGTCTTGGTTCAGCGTGTGTGTGTGTGTGGGGGGGGGCATCCTCAGCACTGAGCAGGCAAATTATCAGGCTGTGCTCTTTTACCCTTCATATGGTTGCATGCTGGGGCATAAGGCTGAGTGATGCGAGGTTCATATTTAATGGCAGCCTTCGGTTCAGCAGGCTAAGTGATGCAGGACGAGGCGCTGTGACTTTGGTGTATGTCGAACTGTTGGAGGACACAGCTCTGGGACCACTCCTTATTTATGGATGCCATTGATTTGTTTGATTAGATGAGTGACAGCAAAGACACCCCCCCCCACAAAAAAATCTTTCCCTATATTCACTTTAGCCTTCTTTTGAACAATCCAGAGCTTTACGCTATATCTGAAATGCATTTTATTAAAACATTTTAACATGAATATGTTTAAGAATATTATTCAAATTTTAATCTGACAACCACTTACTCATAGATGCATACATGCAGATCTACTTCCTCTGCTTCTCCTCCCCTGCGGCCCTGCACTCATTACATTCACTGCACAGCATGGACACCGATCAATGGCATCCCGGCCCCTTAACAAGCCACACCACTTCCTTACCTTCTCTAATGCAAATCAGGATATTGGCTACAAATCTCCTATCAAGTGAGTGCCTATTTAATGGAGTAGGTAGGTTGCTGTTGAGGGCTGAGCTTTTCAACAATGCCGAGCATTCAGTTCTCCTGGTACAGGTTTAGTTGGCCCTAATGAAGGAAACTAAAGAGAACAGGGGATAATCCAGACAAAGGACAAAGAGGGAGATCAGAGTTGAATGATGTAACTACTAGACAGCTGGGTTTTAAAAAAAAGGCTGAAGCTGTGCGTGAATGAGGTCAGACGGGAGAAAAAGCTGATGTATGTGTGCTGCTAATCCTACAGAAGAGGAGTGTTCGATTGACAAGTAGGAGGAAAACAAAAGAAAAATCAGCTAGCAGTGCTGTAAATCAGCGTGTTGGCTGTTACCCTGCACCACAGACACAGTGTAGTTACTTCTGTCTACATTTGTTTAGTTGGCAGCTTTTGTCACTAAACCAATCAATAGTGCATATTTTAGCTCATATTGTGAACGTAATACACAACTAGATTTTTTTTGTATCAAATAATGAGCGAGAGCGGAATAGAGAATCAGTGGAGGAGAGTGAAAACTAAAACACACACACACACACACACACACACACACACACGCAAGGAAAAAAAAATCAACACATGACAGCGCTCTGCTCTCTAACTACCTAGCTATGCTCAGCACTGCATGTGGCAGAGCTCACACACAGAACTGGGGAAACGAACACAAGCCAGCAGGATAAAAACAAGTATGAAGATGGCCCAACATATTTCTAGCACTAATGATATCTAATGATTGATCTTTTCTGGGCCTTTCATCATTCTGTTTTCTTCTGAAGACTTTTTGCCACTGTCATTGTGTAAAGTTGCGTTGCTGTGCTTGCATCTGTATTTGAGAAGGTGCAGAAGTTGCAGAGGACTTGTGCAAAAATAAATAAGTAAAAAGTTTTGACAAAACAGTTGTTGTGTCAATAAAGCCCAGGCCAATTTTTGCCTGTCAATAGTAAAACAAATGTTGCAGCCAGAAAAATAACTCAGAGCTGAGCAAATCCCCTGCTTCTGAAACATCCCTAACTCTGGGGAAAGAACAGCCCCATAGTGTAAACGCACACTCTCGCTCTCACAATCACACTCCCACACATGTGCACACACACTAAGAAGATTTGACAGCGTGCACTCTGTATGTTTTTATGCTTCACTGACACTGATGGAGAAAAAAAAAGGCATGGTAAGGGATTTGCCCTGTAAAGATGACACAAGAGAGCCAGGGACAGGAAGAGCTTTGAGGGGAATGCTGCTATGATACCCACAGTTGACATGCAGTCCAAGTGTTTCAACATCGTGTCACACATGTTCCTACAGCCGATTAAGAGACAGGGGCAAGAAGTGCAATCTGGGTCAGTTCATTATGAACATCTGGAAGGGGAGTGAGAGCTGCTTTGCAGATATGAGCAAGATGGCTGTTGGACGAGCCACGAAGGCAAAGGCAATTCAACTGGGTCTTAATTAAAAGCATGCCCTCTCGAGCCAGATTGCGGTGGGTGGTGTTAGAAGAGAGAGAGATATCCTCTCACAAAATGAGAAGGATGAACTTCAGAATCTGTGGGAAATATCTTAAATCCTCAAACCCCCCCTTAAGACTTAGTTGATGGTAGATTCCTTTACATAGGCCTCGGTAAAATTACCCTTTAAAGCAGCACGCTGAGTTTTTATTATGCTGGCATCTAATCCCGGGCTCTCTATCATCTGAGTGCCTAATTGTGGTTTGCCTGTAATCTCCCTACCTGGAGGTAGGCCAAGGCGACACACCACAGGACAGATACCCATAACATGGTGCGCACAGATCTAGAACCAGTTTATCTTCTCGGTGCTCTGCCCCTAATCTCAATCAATCAGTGACATGGAAATCTACAAAACTGACATGGGGTCAGTTGTAAAGTGCAGTCTGCCTTTTCTGCTGTTGCTGCATGCCAGGGTGAAGGCTAGGTTAGGGTTACAGCAGACTTACTGCCCACGGTGCTGTGTTGAATCTGACTGGATATAGGCATGACAGACAGGATGTCATCCTTCATCAGAATTAATTTCGGTGACATCACAAAATCCAAGATCGGAGTAATTCAGTACATAAGCACCATGCATTGTTAACTTGAGGCCTCAAACATCTCTTTGTCATTTAGATTAAACACATTGTCTACTTTTACAAGAGCAGATAATTTTCTTGAAATGACAAGTTAAAAAAAAAAATCAATCTGCGCATCTACAAATGCAGTTTTGTACGTGTTGACACAAAATGGCTGCCAGGCAGAGGAGACAGCTGTCCGAGCATCACTGATGGACTTCAGTGCTTTCCTTGAGGAGCCAAAACAGCCGACATCAGTCCATCTGCACTAGTCAGCCATTAGCAGTTCAAGGTCCTATCAGCCAGACGAGTGGATGTAAATGTCACCTGATTGGACGGCAGATGATATAGAGACAGATAAAAAAAACAGAACAAGATTTCAGATGGCATCCCATTCAGGATGGGATCAATACCCCTCTGGGAACAGGGATTGTCAAATTAAATTTAAGTTGTTAGAAATGATTACTAGTAGTCATACAAAATGGTCTGGCTTTGTGATGGGTGGAGGGGAAATTGAGCATAGTGATGAGCAAGAAACACCCAGGGCACGAGTGATCGACTGGGTCCAGGCTTAGGGAATCAATACTGCCGAGGGCAAGAGTTTGATATGCCTCCCTGATAAGTCTTTGTGTCTTTTGGGCCCCAGTATAATAGAGCATAGATAGTATTTCCAGCCAAACAAACGCACACATGCAAGCATGAGCACACACATACACATGTAAGTATACAGAAGGGCAGGCAGCCATGCACCCAAAGAGGCAGCCAAGCACGAATAGCACAGCACACATTCTGGAGGAACATTTAATCTTCCTCACATTCAATATGTCTCAGGTTTTCAGACTGAGACCCAGGGAAGTCCGTGCAAAAAAAATATCTCCGAAAAAAAATGTCTCTGTTGAAAAATGCCTTTTCTGTTCTATACAATCTATTGTAGACCTTCCTTTTTCCTGCTGCTCCTTTTTTGCAGTACAGAAGTGCTTTTAATAGGACTGAAATGGCATTTTTTAAAAATATGTAACCTTCTATTAATAACTTAGCAAGTTCATAATTGTGCGAGAACTAGTTTGACTAAGGTAGTTGCTATAAAACACAAACCAGGGTAATGTGGAGACACACTGTGTTTCTGTAGGACGAAACACAACACAAACACCTGTCTGATCTAAACTGGGATCCATCTACTCATCGTTAATTTAACTTCCACACTTGTAGCTATCTGTTCATGTTCCTTATGGTGTCTTACCATTGCATAACTACCGCAATATACTGATGGCGAGTTTGTGTTCTTTGGATTTTCTAGTGGAGTGATAAAAAAATGAAATAAAAAAATAATTCTGGGGAATAAGCGTCAATAGTATCCATGCACATGCACGTAGCTATCAGTCCATCAACTCACTCCAAACATCTCACCGAGCTGGCCCTAAGTTGAGGTAACAATCTGTAACCCTTGATGTAAAACTCAAAAATGTAACTTAGTATAAAATAAATGGTCTGGTTCTTCTATAGCACTTTTCTACTTGAGCACTCAAAGCACTTTCTACAACATGCCTCACTCACACATTCATACAAGCACTTTTTCTACACTTAACTGCTTTCTATCTAACATTCACACTTCAATGAATGGATCAGAGAGGAACTTGGGGTTTAATATCTTGCCCAAGGATGTTTGGCATGCAGACTGGAGCAGCCAGAGACTGAACCACCAACCTTCTGATTAGTAGGTGACCTGCTCTACCTCCTGATCTACAGCCACCCCTACTAGGTCTCAACTTTTTTTATTATTATTTACTAAAATATTTTTATGTCCCACTTTATCCAACAGTCAAAAAAAATAAATAATGCAGCAATGTAAATCAAATTATATTTGCAAGCCTTGATCCTGCAAATGTTTTGCTTTCTTGAAAAAGAAAGTTAAAAAATGACTTAACAATTAAAGTAACTAAAATAATAACTAACTGATTAACTGACTAATCATTTTATCCTCTGTGCACACAGGAATACATTTTAAAACACTAAAACTCAATATCATGCTGCCACACAGTACCATTATAAATACTTTCAATAATTTCAGTGCCAATGGTAACATCATTCTTTGAGAAACCTGATTAAAAAAAAATGGACTCACCCAGTCTTTGCAAAGTTGGTCCAGTAGGTCATGACTACAGCACTCAGCATGACATCGTTCTTGGAGAAGTTACAGGGGAAAAGGTCAGTGGGACCAATCATAGGAATTCCAAAAACATAGGGCACCTCATCGCCATGGGCGGCATCAGACCAGGCGGGCTTCATCAGGCTCTGGCAGTGGTGGTAGAAGGCGTAGAAGTAGGTGGGTGAGCCATAGCGAGCGTGGAGATCAGCCGTGACCACTGACGGCTCAACCCACTGGTGGTCGGTAAATAAAGCCACCAATGTCTTTCGTCTGGTCTCGGGATTGTCCCTGTCTGCCCAGTCTGTGTACATGAACTTAATGGTCTCCCTAAGTGTATCCTTGCCTTCCGGGTACCCGTACAGACTGTCCACAAAATCAGACACAGAAAAATCAAAGTCATTTCCAGACACGCCGTCCTCTGAATCCACCACGTTCTCCACAAACCGGAGCCCTTCACCCTGGTTGACACCCAGCATGATATCATAGTTGAGAAACTCTCCTTGCTCCATTAGGATCTCAGGGTCATCGGGGATAACATCACCATCAATTACAGGTCCAAAGGCCACGTGGTACCTTGCAGGCTGTATGTCCTGCTCCACCAGCTCCCTGGAGCTCTTCTTCCTCAGACAGTCCACCATGTCTGACGTGTCCAGCACATTACAGCCCACCTTCTCTGCCAGGAGACGTGTATACTTGACCGGCTGATAGTTCACTGCCCAGCTGGAGAGGGCTGACCCGCTCTGAATGATGGCTCTGTGGAACAGACCTGCGCAAGGACACAAGAAGAGACAAGATGATGTTTAGCGTCATTATTCTGAAGGATAATTCAGTTATGTGCTATACTACATGATAGTAGTTAATTTTGTTGCTTCCATGATCAAAAGGGGGCTGTCTGCTACACAGTTGATAAGAATAACAAAGGCCAGACAGAAAAAGTCCTTGTTGCCATGCAGAACAATAATGGAATCATTGCTGTGATAATGAATGTGCAGATGGCCTGGTCTCGCCGACAGCTCACAGACAGGAGAAGGAATCAGCACTCTGTCTGTCATCCTCTCTCCTCCTATCCATCTCTATATGCCCTCTCAGAAAATGAATCAAAACTGGCAAACAAGTCTGTACCATAAAACATATTAATGCCTTCCCTCATATAAACTGCACCACAGTTTGATTTAGGACTATATGAACCCCGTTGCCCATCCCCTCCTTGTTATAATATACTTTTCAAGGTAGCTTAAACCAGATGAAGCAATTATAGACACAGATGCTCCTTTTTGCAGTCATTATATATGCATAGTACGTCTGTATCAGTTATATGCAAGTTTTTCCACATAGAAAAATTGTGGTCTTCCACATTTTTTCTATGTGGAAGACCACTAAATTCTCCACTAGTCTGTGGGCGGATTTCTATAAATAAAAACTGACTCCTGCTCACTGCATTTGCAGAAGAAGCTGCAAATTTTCACCTGGCACTACAATGCAATGCGGTGGCAAGCAATGAAAGAGGACCAAGCTGCACAGAAAAGCAAGGTCTCACCTGCTTGTATTTTGCAGAAATAGACACACGTTGAAACAAGAGTCAACAGATCAGGTATTATATGAATCTACATAGGAGTTTGTTTCTTGCGCGTGGGCTTTAAAGGGGGGTGGGGGTGGTTTGGAAATCAAGGCGAACACATTTACCGTCTCATGGGGTGCTCTTGCAAATTAAATCACATTTTAGCTGCAGTGATGTATGAAGGAAAATCTGTTCATCACAAGGAACAGATCCAAAATAACAAACATAATTTCCTTAGAAATAATTGAAAAATTATAGCAGAGTAAAAGTACAATGTCATGCCCCCTGTGTCATTTAAGCCTCCCTCATATCACCAGCAGCGCCTTGAAATCCTGCTGTCCTCAACAGCACCACTCATCTGCACTCTTGATATGGTTTTCGAAATCACAAGTGCTATTTTGCCGATGTCAGAGAAAATCAGAGGCAAAGCTCCTACCACTTGACCACGCCGCTTTATTGCTCACGGCGCTATCATTGCCGGAGTCAAGGAATTCCAGTTAACTCGTGATATTGAAAGCCAGAGCAGAAGAAATGATCCCGAAATGGCATGCATTAAAAAAAAAATGTCATTAGACATCCCACATTGAAGCCAAAAAGACTAGCAGAGAAACATACAGGCACGCAGACTCAGTTGGTGATTTTTCAGCGTCAGTGTGGGTGGCTGTGCTGAAATCTTTGTGTTTATGAGGTAAACAGCAGACTTAAGTGCCAGATATATCACTTTGGTAGTCTTAATCAGAGGCGGCAGGGGGTTTATTTCTTCTTGGCGAAGACAAAGTGTTTATTTACAGAGCTATTTACATTTATTTGTTCTCAAGTAGTAAGTAGAATTAATGTGTCTGGGTGAGGGAACTGTAAAACGTTTCTGTAGGGAGTCTGTTTACTAGTATATGATACATTTTATCGTTTACGTAAAAAATCTGGTTATTCGATTTCAATACATGTCTGAATCCAAGTTTTTGACTTAACCTAACACCAGAGTGTTATTTTTGATGTGTTTATTTTCTGCATCGTGTGTTTCTTTCTATGTGGATAAGATCATTCGCCTTCAGTGGCATTGGCCTCACAAGTGCCCCTTGACCTGTGCGGCAGTTGTGCATCTCCGCAGGATGGTGGCCCGTGCTGTGTCCCATGGAGCGGAAGCAGATGTCGAGGGCTTCACCCACTTGGAAGCATTAGAGGGGCAGTCGCAAGATGAAAGATGGCCGCTTGGAGGCTGAGAAGGGGGTAGGGGGTGGGCTGGGGCTTAATCCTGGCATCCCCCCCTTCTCTTCCTCCTCCTCTCCTCTCCTCTCTCCTCCCTTCCCCTCCCCTCACTCTTTAGTGGTATTGCCTCTCTTCACATCTCAAGTCCGATTGCGCTGTGCAAATAGAGCCAGTCATGGTGCAGGAAGTCTGTCCTGAATCCCAATGCCTTCAGCCATTCCACAGCCACTTTTTGAATGTCTTTGATCAGAAGTTGCTGTAGGAAAATGTTTGCCAGCACAGAGGTTCCTGTGATTGCCAAGGCGATTTGACAGACATACGTATATCAAATCCGTTTGCAGTAATTGGAGAGAGCTGCTTGAGTGTACTTTGGCTGGGTCCCATGTCCAGATACACCCAAACCAACAGATGGCCAGCTGCTGAGGAGACTACAGCCAGGTTGACACTCTCGGATTTATCTCCTGCTGTGGTTGATGGAAAGAAGGAAGCATGAATAAGGTTTTACTATTGTTTGTCAGGAAACATATAAATCCAGTGTTCATGAGCTGTCATCGGCCGATAAATATGTATTAGAGCTGTGTGTGATGAGCCCCACTGTGGTCGGAAGCTCGCTGGGGAAGGTCAGAGAGAGAGGAGAGAAGTGCACAGGCTTTATCACCCACTGAGGGAATCCACTAATTATCCACAATGGGAGGAGGATGTCTGTGTATGTGAGTGTGTGTGTGTGTATGTGCATGCATGTGTATTTTAGTTGACTTTGATTGATAAGGCAAAGAGATCGTTCTGTCGATGGATAGACCAAATGCTGACAGGCATCATCTTGATGGAAATTAACCGTTTGTGACAACATTTTGTCTTCAGTATCTACTCTGACATCAGTGGATTGAGTGATTCCTTACGTGCTATCCAGATAAATTAAACAGAAAGTGCACAGACACACGTGTGACATTAATATTCACCAAGTTTTATTTTGAAAAAGCAACAGATAGCCCGATTATTATCTGCCTGTGTTTGACATGCGAGGACCCGACACCCAAACTGTGAGCAGATCCATCAAACTATAGCGTTGCTGGCAGATTGAGGTCATGCTGAATTATGACTGGAGCTCCAAGGTAATCACTCATTGGGCCCCTGCTAAAATGCTGTTGCATTGCCCTGCAGCCGCCTCTGTGATGTGGTTTTCTGACCTCGACCGCGTTGCCCCCCCCCCCTCCACACTAGACTCCCGTTAAATAGGCATGCGGTTCAGGCCCTGTATGGGTGGGGTGGCTTGTGGAGATAATTCACTGATGATAGGAAAGAAAGAGCTTGACCTTGGGGCTAATGATGACCATCACATTGGTACAGTAGGCGAGGCACACACACACACATAAGCACACTAAAACACACCCACAGGCTCCGACAAGTTTAAACCTTGTTTTGACAATACCAATATGGATAAAGTGCTGATACTAATGAGCAAATCCTGCATCACTGGAGAGAGAGGAGCGTGACGTGGCTGTACTTTGGATCACTGCTGATGTATTATGCGGCAGCTACGGGTATGTGTGAGAGTTCAGTCTGTGTTAATGGACAAGGATGCTATGCTGGTGCCAGTTAGTGCGATAAATGACTGTACTCTAATCTGGAACAGCTGGCAAAATGCACTCAAGCGTCAATGGTGAGTTTTATCAGTCTGTGGCCCTGTAATGTTTTTAACTGTAAAATCCACCCCACAGAAGCACTACAAATGCCATCCACAGAAAAAAGAACAAGAAAAACAAAAAGGACACCTCTGAAAGTTTGGACTGACCAGGTCTCATTTCATAGGTCAGTGATTCATTTTCCTTCCAATATTTTACATGACTTTAAAAGCTATTATGGACAAAAATATGCAAGTTGGTAAAATGTTATCAAGACTCTTCTCCAACACATAAAAGCCATCACAGGGGAGAAATAACCTAGACATGGTGACGGGCATTTTTTTCCTTTTTTCCTCCTCGCTCACAACTTCAACTCGTTCTTCAACATGCTCCCCCCCCTCAATCCATCCCTGCTCTGTATTTCTCCCTCTCTATTGCATTCTCTCCATCTCCTTTTCTGAGGGACCACGCTGAGTCCCTCCCTGCTGATTATTAGACATAAGCTTGCGTTCAGCGGAGCTTGAATCCTCTGAGCCATCTTACCTCCACCATCTCATCACTGTAAGCAAATCTCCACAGACCCGTTGACGCTGCAGAGCCCCCTCTGTTGAAAACATTTCTCTCCGTCTACATCCAAACTAGGCTAGCACAGTAGTTGGACACAGTAATTGTTGTTCTGCCTCTCTTGCTGCATTTCACTCAGTTGGTACTTTTTTTTTTTTTAACTCTTATCTTCTTCCAGGAATCTACAGTGTTAATGTTTTTTTTAATTTTTTATTTTTTTAAATAAAGTGAAGTTAATGCAAATCATCTCATGTGAACTATTCAATGCCAGGCGGGAGACCAATACTCATAAAATTTTTCAATTTATATATCCTTGGCCAGTTGCAGCCTCCTAACACAGGGTTAAAGCTGCTGTCTCCATGGTTACAGCTTACAGGCTGCATCCACTTAAACACAAGTGCCTCTGGTCTGATCATGCATTAGTCCACGGGTAGTTTCACATTGGTGTGGCAGCCCTGAAACGACACCTACATTGTTTTTCTGTTCCATTAAAATTTCCACCCAACACTGAACTTGTCAACTTCAAAATGATGCTGACAGAATCAGCATCAGAGTAAAATGACTTTTAGGACAGCAGTGTCTTTGAAAACACTTTCAGGATTTCCCTTAGGCTGCAAGGACATACTTTAAAGGGACAGTTCACCCAAAATTAAATGAACACAGTTTTTCCTTTTGCCTGTTGTGCCATTTATTCTCTAGACTGTTTGGCATGACAAAAAGCAAAGAACATCTTTGAAAGTTTGGATGTGCGCGGTCTCATTTTATAGGTCAGTGATGAATTTACCTTCTAAAGTTCTACATTAATTTAAATGCCATTATGGACAAGATGGATTTATCCATCTAGATTGTTTCGGGTGAGTTTGCCAGTATTAAAGAGGCACGGTCAAACCACCAAATAAATACATTTGAAAACTTTCCAGAAGTCATGAAAAGAAAATCTACAAACCTCGGTGTGAGCACATATTCCTAAGCTATTCCTTTCCTATTTCATACCAAGATACACTTCCTAACCAATTCACTGTGGAAAGGGAGGCATGCATCTACCTGTGATGAGAGACTTGTGCTTGTGACAGTGAGACATGATGTAAACATTAACAGCTTCACCTCCAGGCTGAGCTGCAATAGGAAAGGTGCACACTTGCTTTGACTGGTGGATATAGGCCGATATAAAGAAAATAGTTCTTGGATTTTAAAAAACATGCCAAGATTTGTGGATTTTTTTTAAAAATAATTGAGTCATGATTTATGCAAGTTTTCAAATACATTCATTTGGTGCTGAGTTTTTCTAATAAATAATAAGGCATAAATCTCTACAGCCAAACTCTCCAAAACTAGGCAACTAACACCAAAACCAATTTTATAAATAATATTACAAGCCAGAAGAAAAACATGTACTTCTGATTTTTGGAGGTGAACTCTCTCTTTAAAGAACAGCGGCATCTAGGCAGTATGTGAGTGAACATTCATCAAGTAAGACTTTTATTTGTAGTACCTGCTTGCTTAAACATTAAAAATGAAAAAAAGGACATAAATTGGGCCACTTATGATTGATTGCATGCACAATTTGTTTTGTTTCCGTGCTGCAACTGTTACTGGTACCTAGCTTCAATTTTTTCCTCTAAACTGGATTTATTCTGGATCGGTTTCATAGCAGATGATCCAACAGGATAGCTGCCAAAGAAAATGCATCTTCCTCCCAGAATGTTTTTTTTTTTTTTGCACTGATTACAATGCAAAAGCACACTGTTACTTAATTTGTAGTAAACTTTAGCCTGTCTGAAAATCCCAGGTGGTCTGGTAGCAATATTTAAGTGAAAAGCAGCAAACTTTAACACAGAAGGACTGCCCCCTGCCCATGTTTCATCATGCCCATAAAGAGACAGCGTCTGAGAGGCCAGTGTTTTCATCTATCAGTGTGAGACATGCTTCATGCCAGCCCTATATAATGTTGTTTGAAGCTGTTGGTCTTCTGCTCCAGCCTCTGTAGAGACTGCCTGCTTGCCTGCAGGCTGTGGCTTAGGCCAGATAAAGAGTTTGATCCATGAGGGTGGATGGATGGAAGAGGGAGGGAATGGGGAAGTAGAACAGAGGAGGGAGAGGGGGAAAAGAGCAGAGAGGAGAGGAAGGCTGGGCAAAGATGAAGGTATTAGTGAAGGAGAGGGAGGAAATGTGAAACAGCGTGAGGCGAAAGGGGAGGAGGCAAAAGAAAGAGAGGAGAAGGAGGGTAAAAATGATCCTACTGACAGGCTGTACCTAGGTTTAAGGATCGATGTGCATCTGAGCCCAGCGAGTGTGATATCTCCTACTAATCACGACATGACATCCACTGGTCAATACCTCACACTCCAGGCCTCATCATCCCACATGCTGACCTCCCCCCTGTCCGCACGCACAGCACAACAGGGCCACGGCTCCTCCTTGAACTCATCAATCTGGCTGCTAATCACATGGCATGCACGCCACACCTGAGTCAAACAGCATTTGTGATTTAATTCTCAGAATTTCATTTAGCCAAGGATTGGTGTGGGTGGAGTTTATACATAGGATTTAAGAATAATAATGCTATGATTAAATGGACAGTTGGTTGATTTTTTCATCTTTTTATAAATATTTAATTTTTTGTTCTGCTACTCACTCAAATCACATTCAATAAATGATTAGGTGGTAATTTCTTGAAGCACTGCTGTTGGGCTTTGGTGTAGGCAAGAAAATCAATACAACCCACACTTTATTTCACTGGATGAATGGCATTTAACTTAATGATTTTTAAAAGCTGAAGTTGTATGTCCTGCTGAAAGGCAAAAAGTGGAATGAAAATCAAAAGTTGTGATGATTTCAACAATTCCTATGATTTTATCTGAACATGGGTATTTTTAATGAACAAACAATTTTTCAATTTGAATGGTGGCTAGTAGCTCTTGTAACATTTTCCTCTGATCTCATAATTCATCACAACATTCCTTAAGGTCTATACCACAGAGAAACAAGAGAGCCGGCATGGTGATTTTTTCCCCCATTTGTACTCATGCATGTGTCACTGATGCTGCAGCCTCTGAAAAGCAGAGAAAGCCATCTCTGTGTCCTTCTAACGCTAGCTCGCTCTGTGCTGTGGCTTTTTCGGGCGATTTTCACCACGCTCACTCCTCACTGCTGCAGTGCTAAGATCGGCCTGATAGCTGTGTACACACAACAACGTGCACTGTCAGCGAGCCTTGACAAGGCGTCGATGTGGAAATGTGAAGAATAATGAGTTATTACAGGGTTATCTGTGTGTATCTCCATGTCATGACTGTGTAAGCGGCTCTGCTAATCTCATTAGATGAGACAAGTTGTTAAAGATGTTTTCTGATTTCCTCTCTCTTCTCTCCTACTGCTTCCACAAATAGATTTTAGATCAGTGTGCTGAGAGGAAATGATTAGTGCTTTTAGCTCCCACAGAAACCGGTTTTAACGGGAGAATTGTGCAAGTGGCTGCTGTGTTGCGCTAGTAAAAAACATCTGACTCCTGTTGTTTCTAAATATATGCACCATATTTTACACCCCATCTGCATTGTATAGCAGCCCCAAAGCTTGGTTCATTTTTATATATGCAGCGAGCAATGACAGCTGGAGACAAAGAGAGCACTGACTTCAAGGAAGCAAGGCTCCGTAAGTACAAATCAGATGTAAAATATGTCTAGCATGGGTGGGTCAAAGATATAAGTCACACACAAATATGACAATTCAGCCATGAAATGTGAAAGGATGGGAAGCTTCTATTCTTGGCGACATCTTGCCAATGACAGCCAGATGGGACGGCTGAAACTCATTTTTGGGCCAAGGAAAGCCACGGAGAGGGCGCAGTTGCATTTGTGACAGACAAATTATCACAAGGGGTGTACAACCCCCTGAGGGAACCAAAGAAGTAAAGGAAGAGTGACAGGGAGAGAGAAAGAGAGCCCTGGTCAAAGTCTTACAGAAAAAAAAATTAGCTGTGAGCTGTAGGGGTATGGGAGGTGAAACTGAGATGGATACGCACAATCCAGCTAAAAGCAGTTGGTGGGTGGAAGCTTACTGGGCCTTTTCACAGACTTCCAAAACAGCAGATTGCTTGCCTGCAAGCCTTTGAGTCTTGTTTCGAAAAGATGATGTCCCTGATCTGATTGTAGCTTACAAACAAAGGCAGACAATGTGCTTGGTGTTCATGTACACGGAGCTGATGGCCAAGCATGCACATGTGCATCCTTAAAAGATCATTTGTCTCTCCAGGGAAGTCCAGTCCTCACTCCAGCTTACGCAGAAAATACCTAAAAGCAATGTTCAATATACGTACACTATGCAAACCACCCACTTAAATAGTACCACTGTGCATGCATGCGCATACACACAATTCAGGAAACTCATTAGGCATTGCACACAGAGCACCTCGTAGGCAGCAACCTTTTTTCTCTGACCAAGAACATCAACAACTCTTTTAATCTAAACCAGCATTAATGAACCAGAACCAGAGGACACATTGGGAAAAAAAAATACTCCCCTGGATGTGTTGTAATTCCTGCACCACTCTCAAAATTATAGTGCTCTTCCTATTAGAAAGACTCCCTCTATTACAGATGCCTTTAAGGGTCAGTGCTCACACCAGCAGCAGTATCTGAGCTGATTAACTATTGTACCATGCATGAACGGTGCCAGGGCGGGCACGGGTTCCAACAGCGTAAACATATTCTTCTAGCTGTGCCTATGTCACTCTGTGTTCCTCTCACAACGTCTGACACCACTGTTCTCTGCTCTGCCCGTCGTGCCAGTAGCCCTGCAGCCAGAAGCCACAAAAGCTTTGTTTAATTCAAGTTGGCACTGCATGCAAACAGAGGACAAATATAGGAGAACTGTGCGTCTCCTTCTCCTCAACCTCATTCTTGTGCACACATTAAAGAAAAAGCGCAAAACTCAGTCTGGGATGGGATGGCACTATGGACGCGATCCCAGCACCTGAATGTGGAATTACCTGCTCTGAAGAGGGCAGCTGGGCTTGTGATTTTATTGAGTGTGTGTGTGTGCCTGTGTACTACTATGAGTGTGTGTGTGTGTGTGTGTGTGTGTGTGTGTGTGTGTGTGTGTATGAGTAGCCTGTCTACTATGTGCTGAGAGAAACACGGTGAAGAGATAGCAACACTGTGACAACAACCTATCCCTGGAGAGCACTATGCCTGCCTTCCCTGCCTCATGCTTCATACTGTAAATTCCCATTGAGTCAATTACTGTGGCAGACTCTTTAGCCACCACAGCCACTTACTGTAAGTGGACGTTGAGACAATTGGGTTATGACATGTTCTGCTGTAAAAATGGTTTGGAAAAGTTCCATCGGCAGCAGCGGCTCCCAGAAAATCTACTCAAACAAATCAAGTCAACTGGAAACCCCAACAATTAAGAGCTATTTGTGCAGCCTATCTGAAATCAGCAACCAGCAACTGAGCATCGATCTGCTGCAAAACTAATCTAGATCAATCCATTCAAATGTTTTTATTTTGATTAGAAAAATACACAGAGTTGCTGAGATGTTCACTTTGGTAATAGAGATTAAAAATGTGTTGACCAAAGTGTTCATCAATCTGAAACTCCGTTTTTCCCCTCTCTGAGCAAAAGCATGCTGACTACACATTTATCTGCCCTCCAAAATAAAATAAAATAAAAATATATATATATCTTAGCAAGACAAACAGACTGACATGTGGATGAAACTGAGCTGCCCACATATATTCCACTGTGTCACAGACAAAGAACAGTGGAGGGAGAAAAGGGGGAGGTCATGGGAGAGCAGGGGAAGACAAGAAGAGAGAAAAAAAAGTGATAAGACTCTTAAAGTTCCTCAGTGTGTGCTATGGTCCCCGAGAAGTCTCAAGGCAGGCAGAGGCTCTCTGCATAGGAAATGGCACTCAGCATGCTAACTGTGACTTTGCATTCATTGTGAGGAAGACACAAGCATCTTAATGTATCGGGTGACTCATGCAACCATTTCGTCTCGAATGTGTGCTGCTCTAAAAGCCGGATGTGAAGGCTTCGAAATGATTTCAGAGTGTGATTTGGAAAATTAAATTTCTCAACACTCTGAGATTGCAATACACCTGAGATTTACGACCAAAACTGCTTTCTTCCTAATGTGGATTTGTCAAACAAATACGGGAACTATTTGATTTTCATTGACGCTGTAGAAAAGTAAAATGTAAAATAACTTTGTTTCTTCATTTGGCGGTTGGCTTTGGGCAGTTTTATTTTTTTTTTAATGAAAGTTTTAAGCTCATGCAGCTGAGAAGCATTTTCGGCTAGTCCACAGCTAAGCATAGTTTACTCTAAGTATTTTCATTTAACTGCATTTTGTGCAGCTCTGCCACCTCTCTGTGAGGTCATATTTGGTTATGATGCTCTGCAACTGTGAGTAAATATAAGCCTGTGTATTAGATTTTGGGCCTGAGATGAAATCTAATTTCTATGAGCTGAGTGAGGGAGATTGCTCGCTGATACACATCCGAGGCCACATCTGGCAGAACTTATCAAATATACATGAACTTGTGGAGCTCATGATATGGCTGCATTCCCATTATTTCCTCAAGTCCGCAACACATTTGTGCCCCTTGTATTCCTTGTTTGATGCCGGTACTGACATTTACTTTGATATCTACCAAGTTTGCAAAGACAAACACGATGTCACGCACACCTTCAGTGTTAGTGCTTGCCAAAAAATCTTGGTTACTTTCTGATCTCTTAAGGATGCCATTTAAGAACTGAACACTGTAATGGAGGCAATAAAGCATGGAGATGACTTCCCTGATATTGAAATGTGACAGTTAATTTCAGTCATTGGTGGAGCCAGCTGATAACAGATTGATAGTGTCACAAACTGTAATGGACAAGTAATTAATATCTATTGCACTGCCTCCATTTGGAACACTAATGTATCATATTGAATTTCAGATGAAGGGGGGAAAAAAAAAACAAAAAAACGAATGACAGAAAACATCTCAATGTCTGGCACGAAGTCAACCTCATTTCAGACCGGCCGGCCTAATAACAAGGACTATATATATTCTCCTTCCATAGCAGCACTCCAACCATTTTCAATTTTGGCAGGGCAGAATGCAGAGTATTTTTACCTCCCGTCTTCTCTGTCAAATTCTGAAAAGGCCAAATGGGAAGTGGTGGGCAGTTTCTTCACCACCTCGAGACCAAATATTGTGGTGGCTGCTTACAGTGGAGTCGGGCTGCAGGGAGTAAAACACAGAGTGACAGGCCGAGGTCTCGGCACAAGGGCAAAGAGCCGTGAGCTGAACTACGGTGTATCTCTTCCCCGGTCGCTTCATTCACTATTCTTATGTGTGTGTGTATGCCTGTACACACTGGCGTCATTCAGTTTGCTTATGTTTTGCAGACATGCATACATCTGCATTCTGGTTAACTTTTGTCGTGCTGCTGTGTGACTGCCTCACTGAGGTAGAAAAGGCATTCAATAGTTGCCTTTCCGCCTCGGCGATCACGCTTCAGATTATCAGTCTTTCACAGTCAAACTGGTCTGTAGCAAGAGGAGGAGAGAGAATGAAAAAAATACGGGAGAAAGAAATATAATGGTCATGTGAGAGCATGCACTGTTTTCTTTGTCATGTTTTTGTCATCTTCTCCATGCTAAAATACTTTCCAGTTTTCATATCCTCCCCTATATTCTCTTCTCTCTGTTGTGCCTCTTGCTGCCAGTGCCATCAGGCACACAGCTGTAGCCACATGAATTCCCCTGGAGAGGGAAAGTATGTGGACTTCCATGAACACATGGACTGTGTGTGCATGTGTGTGTGTGTGTGTGTGTGTGTGTGTGTGTTTGTGCAGCTATGGTGAAGTGAGGTGAGCACAGGAATTGGGGGGGTTGGGGGGTATTTACACAGGACAACCTTTAATGACAGTCAATCCCACGGGTTTGGACCTGCCAAAACCAGAATGTGTGTATGAGCTGTGTGCTAAAAATGTCCACCCCACTTTTTGTGCATGTTTGTGCAGTACTGATGTGGCTCTGCAGAGATGAGTTATGAGTGTGTACGGGTGTATGAGTGAGACAGAGTGTGCTAGTCTATCAGTTAGGCCTCATACTGGCATGCTTCACTTTCTCAATGTCAAGCAAACACATATTCAACAGCAACTAACGTCACAACACTTGACACATATCGCACCCACAGACATTCTTTTCCAGCACACATTCAGAGTGGCATCGGTAAGCCTATTGCCATTACTATAGAATGTGTCATTGTCAGCTTTCATCACCACCTAAAGAAATGACACGCGGGTCCGGGTCCTCATTTATAAATCAGTGCGTAGGCTTGATACTAAAAGTGCACATGCACACAAAGACCAAAAATGTCATGCCTCAAAATATACGCACACCTGCAGTCTCCATACTCTTTATAAATCACAGTCCACCTGGAAAGGTGCACATGTGGATCAGCCCTATATCCCATCATCTAAACACCCACATTCAAAAATAAATGGCCAATGCAAAGCTCCTCGTGAATGCTGATGGACAAATGAAGCCGCCGATGAACGGGTTACATGGTTCGCTAACAGCATCCATAGTGTAGCTTTATGCCTGAGTACAAGATGTTTATATATGACCATCATCTGACTGCATTAAATCAGAACTGAGCAAAGGTGGTAAATCAAAGACTATAGTCATTGTTTTTTTTAGCCAAAAAGGTCTGATATAACTGATGCTACATTAGCATCTATGCTACCGCTACCCACCATTACTGTTTTTGAACAATTGTTCAATAATTGAACAATTGTCACACTACCTAACACTTGCCTGTTGTGCTGATTGGTCAGAACCACTGTGTAACCACTGAGGACAGAAATTTCCTTCCACCGCATGTAAATGTGATGCAAATGACAATAAAGACTCCTTGAATCCTTGTTTAACTAGCTAAAGGCTTAGAAAGATGGATTCCCTGCTAGGTGTGATCTGAATATGATTGGCTGAATTCTATTTAGCTGCTTCTGTTTTTGTGCATACTGTCTCACTGTGACATTTATTTGGATCCTTAGTGCTACTGTTTAGTCACATCTGTGCTGTCAAAATGGCAAACATGGCAGTTGCAACACATTGTCATGTATACAGTTCGTGACTGAGACGAGGGGCTCCTGGTGTGGTCTTCTGCTGCTGTAGCCCATGTGCTTCAAAGTTTGACATGTTGCGCATACATCGATGCTCTTCTGCATACCTTGTTTGTAATGAGTGGTTATTTGAGTTACTGTTGCCTTCATCTTGAAGCACTCTGGCCATTCTCCACTAACATCAACAAGGCATTTTCATCCAGAAAACAGCTGCTCACTGGATATGTCCTTTTTCATACCATGTTCTATAAATCCCAGATATGGCTGTGTGGGAAAATCTCAGTAGATCAGCAAGTTCTGAAATACTCAGACCAGCCCATCTAGCATAAACAACCATGCCACATTCAAAGTCACTTAAATCACCTTTCTTCCACATTCTGATGCTCAGTTTGAACTTCAGCAAGTCATCTTGACCATGTCTACCTGTCCAAATAAATTAAGTTGTTGCCATGTGATTGACTGATTTGTATTAATGAGCAGTTGAACAGGTGTAGCTAATAAAGTGGCTGGTGAGTATGTATAAGTATATATATGTGTATACTGTATTACTATAGTGATCTAAATATGCTTGTTTTTCACAATAATTTTTTAAGGTCCACTGACTATTTGTTTGACATTTTTCAGCAAATCACAAAGTCTATCCACGGAGCCATGGATAAAATCACAACAGCCACCTAGCAAACACCATCTGCTGACTGTTAAAATCTATTAGTTGGAGTTGGAGCTTTTTTTTTTGCAATATGAATAAAACTCGTGATCACAATGCGTATTTGTATGATATCACAGAGAATGAATGCTTATTGTGATTTAACACTTTGACAAATGTGCTCTGTTTAAGAATAAGACGGTATACTAAACGGAAATATTTGCATTTAGCAAATCTGACAGTTGAATGCACTTCATTCAATTAATGAAAAAAAATGACATGAACTCAGTCCAGAACAGTATATCTCATTATGTTCTCAAGCATTTAAGATTCATAAATGTGCCTGCTTTGTTTCATTCTAGGGTTTTAATTGTCTTATGGTCAGCCAGCATTACTCAGCATTACTCACTGGGGTATTGAAATATTACTTATTCTGTGTACACACTTCCTGAGATTTCAAAGTGACAACAAAGTCTACAGTTGCTGTCATTTACTGTAAATAGCTGGGAGCATATCTGTTCTACCACACACTGATTTCTGTCAGTCTCTCACCATGAAGCTGTGCACTTTGTTTGTCTGCATTTCTGCATGGAAACTGTTACTGACTGGCTTGTGTTAATTCAATGAAGTACTTCCATGGTAACATGTTTTCCTGTTTGAATTTTAATCAAACATGAGCCACTCTTTTTTAGCCAGGGATGTGTTTTGGCTGTAATAGTGGGTGCAGTGTTTTTGGCTCTGATCTGTAGCTGTTCCAATGAATGCCATCAGATATTCACAGTGCCATCTCTGATGTCACAGCTTTCCATCCTCCTTGCCAGCTTCATCAGTTCTGACACAGAGAAATAGACTTGTGCTTTTGGGTCTCTGACAAATTACAGCAATTCAGTCTACAGTGTTTGAATAATTTAACACCGTACCGTGTGTGTTTGCATGTGTGTGTTTGTGTGTGTGTGTGTGTGTGTGTGTGTGGGGGGGGGTTTATCTTGGAAAAAACAAAGAACACACAAACAAAACTAACCACTTCTCTGCAGAAGGTATCATCTGCCTGTCCTCTGAGATTTTGAAATCTTGTATCTTTCTTTATTTACAAGTGGCAAGCGTGTTTTAGCATCATAGCTGCTGGCGGCTGTCTCCAGAGAAAGCGCAGGTACTCATGCACCCAAAGTGTTTCCCTGTGGGTTAGGGTCATGGGGTAAGATGAGTTGGAATAATGGTTGATCTACACAGGGAAGGATTATTTTGTACAGCTCTTTAATAGAGACCATAGGGAGAGGCGGAGCAGCAAAATCTGGTAGGACTGTAGTACAGTGACTCTGTTTCATATAGACTCTCCCTCTCCTCCTCCTAATGAGCATTCTATTAGCAGCTAGGGGACGGATTCAGGCAGTTAGGCATACGGAGAAGGCTGGCTAACAATGCAAGTGGTTAGCTAAACAGCTGTTCTCTCTCGGCTGCCACCTCCCATCTTCAGCTAATGAAGCCCTCACCGATGAGCAGGAGTCCTGTGACATGCGGGAGAACAGCTACAGACATTCAGTCAGGGAATCTCAGTCACTCACAATCCTCCTATAAAGTCCATGTCGAGGATAGCTTCACCGATAGGACAACCCAGGCTCCAATTAGATAGTGGCTCTAAGGGGAACCCTAAGAATAGCACATTGGGCAAGCTCAAACATTGTTATGAGCACTCTGTGCTGCTCTGTATTTGGAAACTAAACACTGTCTTTGTGTTATTTTTCTGACTGGAAAATGGCCGAAGCTATGAAGCATTTCATATCAGATAATAAACTGATCACGGGGATGATTTTTGTGAAATGTTGCATTGTTACATTTCATTATCCTCTGCAATGTGAGCAGTGTTCACAGTGGTGGGCATCGATCAAGATTAGAGGCTTGCCATATGGGTTTGTCAACATCTGAAACACTGCAGAGGATGTGTGCTCTCCAAACAGCCTTCACTTAAACAAGGAGAAATGATTCAGGGGTGACGCCTATTTTTCATATTATAAAATATGATGCAGCATTATGTCTGGCTAGCAAAAAGCACTATTTGTTTTACTTAAATGTTCAGTCTGTCAAGGCTTGATTATCTACTGAAAGCATGGGTCACCTTCAAAATGATACATGGTTAAGGTTTACTTTGCAGGTATTCCTTTTTGCTCTGCTGAGCAGTCACTTTAGCTGTCAAGCCTGCTGGCATGCTTAAACGAAGGGCTGTTTTGAATGTGGGACTGCATCAAAGCTTGGGCAGGAAGTGTCAGGATTCTAAAAGTCTGCTTAGATTTTGCAGCAATTAGCCAGGTGCGCTTACTCTGGGTGAGAAAATAGGAGTTTTGAGTTCACTGCAATTCCTTTTCTGGTCGTTGTTCACACAGTTACTTCTGCCACTCTGTTGAATATTAAACACCACATCATGAACAGCTCTGAGGTGTAAGGGTTCCCTTTAGTGTTTTATTTAATCTGACTTTGTTACCTTTGTTGAATTTTGTGTGAGTTTGGTTTGAATCCTACTTTCCTGTTCTTGCTTTGAATTTAATGAACTGGAGGCTCGCTGGTTCCCGATCCACCGCAACCTCGAGCTTTGAAAAACACTCGAGGAGGAATAATCAAGTTGAGGAAACACCTGTTGTCTTGTTTTTGTAAAAACAGTGTTGTCTTTTTCCCTCTCACAACTATTGGGCTAAAGCACCTTAGTAGTATAATAGTGACTCGTTTGGTCAATGCCCTTCTGGTTTCCAGCCGCCACCCACCCCCGCTCCCCGTGGGTGCGTATGCATGTGTACAAGCCTCAAACAGTAGTACATTTGCTTGCCCCCCGTTCTAATATCTATGCTTTGGCTCTTCTGGCATTACATTTGCTGCAAAAGTCGCTGCAAGTGTTTTTTGTTTGTTTGTTTGTTTGTTTTACTTAATCTCTCTCTCTCTCGCTCGCTTTCTCTGTCTCTCTCTCTGTGTGTGTGTGTGTGTGTCTGTGTGTGAGATCAGCAGAGGAGGGAGCACGAGGTGGCATCTGCAGACTGTTAGGAGCATGTCTACTGTGAAGCAGCTTCCTTTATCATGCCCACGACAAATGGCTTCTCTTTATAATCAGTGTTAGAGTGTCAGTCTTAAAGGGCCAGGAGCTTCATGAGTAGACAATAAACCAACCACAAGGCTAACTGGACTAGATGCTGGTAAACACAATCAAGTCTGATAAAATGACTTTGCATCTATTACAATGTCCCTAATGATGATCTACACTAATTATTTAATAAACTTATTTCAGGTTCTGTCCATGTTTTATCATAAAGATTGTGATGTGAGACATTAGCAGCATGTTAAAGGGACACTTCACTAATAGTGATGGGGAAAAAGATTTGTTTTCAACAGAAGACTTGAAACAAAACTCTAATATTTTGTGTTTTTAAACTTTAAATCACACACTCGGTGGTAAAAATGTATTTACCCACAAACTTTGTGTCACATCTCTTCACCACTGCAGCAAAACATATACTGTGCCAGTTTTATCATGGATGCATGCTGCTCTGTCCATGCCAGCTGTAAACGTTTCTATTGTATTCACAGAATAAACTCTAACTTCAGACTACACAAATCAGTATTTTATAATGCTTTACTCTTTCACAGCCTGCATCCTTGCTGTTTTTGTTCACTCCAAGCTTGCCAAAAACTCACAGACAGCCAGAGTTAACTAACACCTCACAGTCATGGTGTCTTAGTCGCTCTTTCTAAATACAAACAGGTGTCTGCCTGAGCAAAGGATTGAGAGAAAACTCCCATCATTACAGCTGTGTTGTGTAGGCACTAGTTGTACTTCTGTCTTTCTTACACTTTCTCCTGTTCGCGGTTTATAAATTAGCATAATCACAGATTTTTCTCCTGAAAGGACTCACGTTAACTTTCCTCACCCTGGGTTATGACTGTAGAAATACGTTTATTCTTACAGAAACAATATTTACTATGAAATTCTGTTTATTAACGCTTCTTGTTTTCTAGGTAAGCTTTCTGAGCTGCTTCATGAGGTCAGAACAGAAATATGCCTTTGGAGCAGCAGAGGTTAAGAATCACATTTTTATGAATCACCAATTCTTGAAATTATACATCAGGCATAAAACACACTTCTATGCTTCTTTTGTAATTTCAGTATTACCAGAAATTTGAAGTTGCAGTTTTATGATTTTTTTGAGATTTCAGAGTCACTGTCCAAGGACAAAATCAGAAGCACAGTTTCCAATTAACAAATTACATATGCGACATTTTATAAGTCATCCAGATGCTCTGTGACCTCATGGTGCCCTTTAGAGTTTTGTGTACTGTGTATGTTTTGTTATCTTCTACTCACCACCCACTGCTTCCACTGGTTTATATTTTTTATGACCAACCTTTCAGGTTGTTCTGAATGGCCCATATTTCTGACACCTGCCATTCAAAGTGAAATATTTCCACAAGGCTTTTTTTCTGTACAGTGGATAGAAACCTGTGAGTTATTTAAACAGATGAAAAGGATAAGATGTATGACCTGAGCATGCCAGAAACATACACAGTGTGGTGTCTGTGCAAAACCAATCGTTCCTTAAAAAGTTGGATAAACACATAATGAAAACGTCTCAACACAGTTATGTACAGTTAGTTTTATAATAGGTTGAGAACACAGCCTGTTGTAAAAAGATTTTTACTGCTTCTACAGAGTAAGAACATTATGTTTATGATCCAGCAAGATTGCGACTTCAAAGGATGAAGGATTTGTTGTGCATCAAATTTTAGAACAGGCCCAACAACGCCATTGTTCAAAGGCTTTTAGCTGCTCTAAAAAGTAAAGTTTTTTTTGTCAATATTTTCCAGTGGTGAGGAGACTTATTGTATTTTAAAGTCTGGGGTGCCATGTCAGGTGGAAATGGTATACAAGCGAAAATGAGCACAGCTTTAAAGATCCAAAGCATCTGTAATAACAGCAACACACTGGCACCTTAAGTACCCGCACAATAAGGCTGTGCTACTTAAACCCTCCTTCTCTGGGCTCTTAAAAGTCATCAGTTTGACATGTTTACTGTGAGATTTGTTAGCACAAGCACAAAGATCATTTTAAGTTTATAAGTGAAGTCATACCGTAATTCAAACATGAGCAGAGCCTATCAGTTAAAAAAGGCTAACCAAAGGCAAAACAGTAAAAAGTGCCTATATTTTTAGTTATGCTATGAAAAACGTACTGTACACTCCCTCACTGTTACACATTATTATGGTGAATAGTCAGGCCAAATTTGTCTGTAGCGCTTGACACATTTATGAGTTTTTAATTATGAGGGAACAGAAGGTTCAGTGTTTAATGTAAAAAGAAAAAAGAGAGACAGGCAATAATGTATAAAGACTCCTTCAAGTTTGACTGAAACAAGCCAAATACCTTCTGAAGAAAGTGTCATGATCAGACAAGGCAAAGATTGAGCTATTTGGCCACAATGACAAGAAGTATGTTTGAAGGAGCAAAGGTGAGGCTTTCAAACAACTGTCAAGGACTGTGCCAGCTGTCAAGCAAAGTGGTGGTATCATCATGCTCTGGGGCTGTTTTGCTGCCAGTGGTACTGCTACATTGCACAAAGTGGATGAAATAAAGAAGGAGGACTACCTTCCAGTTCTTCAACTTCACTTCAAATCATGAGCTAGATGGTGGAAACATGGAAACGTTGGAAACAATTGGGTGTTCCAACACAAAAATGATCCCAAACACATCAAAACTGGTTTTGAAATGGATAAAGCAGGTCAAAATTTAGCTCCTAGAATGGCCTTCCCAAAGCCCCGACCTCAACCCTATTGAAAATTTGTGGATGCTTAAAAGCCAGGTCTGTCCCAGGAAACCAAACAATTTAAATGTACTCTATCAATTCTGTAGAGTGGTCAGCATAGGAGTGTTATACAAATCATGTAACTCACCAGGATACACAAAATTACATCAAGTGCTTACGCTACACATCTGTACTGATGGAGTTTTCTCTCAATCCTTTGCTCAGGCAGACACCTGTTTGTATTTAGAAAGATTGGCTAAGACACCATGACTGTGAGATGTTAGTTAACTCTGGCTGTCTGTGGGTTTTTGTCAAGCTTGGAGTGAACAAAAACAGTAAGGATGCTGACTGTGAATGAGTAAAGCATTATAAAATACTGATTTGTGTAGTCTGAAGTTGGAGTTTATTCTGTGAATACAATAGAAACATTTACAGTTGACATGGGCAGAGTGGCATACATCCATGATAAAACTGATTATAGAGCACTGTATATGTTTTGCTGCCATAGTGCTTTTTTAAAAGACATTTTTAAAAAGCACAGTCTGTTGTCTTACAACCCCCTGTTTAAAAGTTAAAAAAAAACACTCAATTTTAGAGCTTTGTTTCAAGTCTTCTACTGAAAATATGCAAGCATCCCATCAGTATTAGTGAAGTGTCACTTGAACATGTTGCTAATGTCTCATATCACAGTCTTTATGATGAAAAATGGACAGATCCTGAGATAAGGTTCCCCATTAAATAATTAGTCTAGATTATCATTAGGGACCTGCTAAAGAGGTAACATATTACCATTGAACATTTCTGTTTTAATCCAAATTAGTGTGATAAAGATCATCATCACTCTTTGAAATGTGACTGAACTCAAAACCTTTATATCTATAAACTGTATTAAAACAAGATATTTATTTCAATGTATAAACTACAACCATTAAGCTGATGGGTAATATACCCTCAAAAAAACACTCATGATATAGCATGGCCAGTAATCGCCTCCTGTAGAGATACTGGGATTTGAAAATATATTGTAATAGATATAAAGTCATTTTATGAGAGTTGTATGTGTTTACCATCATCCAGTCCAGATAGCTTTGTGGTTGGTTTATTGGGGGTAACTTTCAACTCTAATGCTGACTATAAAGAGAAGCTATTTGTTGTGGCCATGATAACGGAGGCTGCTTCATAGTAAACACGCAGACTTGCAGATGCCACCGTGTGCTCCCTCCTCTGCTGATCTCACACACACACACCCACAGACAGAGATAGAGAGAGACAAGGAAAACACACACGCTTGTTGCAACCTTTGGTCTTTTATTTAAATTAAAAAAATTAAACACATAGACATATCTCTTGGATTTCAAATTGGCAGTCAAATAAAATTAATCACAAAATATGTCACAGATGTTTCTTGCTGTGTTTCAAGAGTGCACCAAACTAAAAACAAAACTTTATGATTTATACAGAAAAAGATTTTCATTAAATATAAATAAATAAATAAAACACACTTTAAACACAGTCTGATCAGTACTGTTAAACATTTATAAAGAGTGGGCTGTGCTTACCATCTGAAAGGACCGCAGGTCTCTTGGGGCAGAAAAACACATGGTACGTTACAATTCTTGTTCGCCTAAGCGAGGCCAGGCTTTGAGAAACTCTTTCAGTTGGGTACCAAATTGCTGTGGGCCTGCACTGCTCCGACGCACGTCCAGGCATCAACTTTGGGCCTGTCCCCCAGCTGGACCCACAGGGTCTTTGTGGGGATCTGATGCACACCCTCGTGCTGACCCCAGGGGCAGGACCGTGTTGCTACAGCAGTCCACATTCATGCTCCTTGACAAGTAAAAAAATACCGTCAGCTGCCCATGCTACCCATCAGCCTCCTGGCAGTAGAATCTTTAGGTGGCACAAATGTTATGGAGGTACAAGTTCTAAAACATATAATTACAGGTCTCAGTAGATCTTAATGGGGGTGCATATGAGCCTTAGTGACTTGCAAGTGGCTAAGTAAGAACCAGGAGTAAGAAATACTAAAATCATAATAAACCACTGAGAATACTGTCATCTTTTGTGATTGTCATTTTTATGGTAAGAACTAAGTTGTCCAAGATGTTTAATAGATGCATCTATGGCATCAATTTGAAAATCCTAGGTGACATCTTTCTCCAGTTATGGCGTTCACAAGATTTTCAGAACACTTGACCACTGACCTTTATCTTGACCCTGAGGTCAAGATCGCTGAAATCGTCTAAGATTTTTAGTAGATGCATCTGTGATGTGAACTTGAACATCCTAGGTGACATCGTTCTCAAATGATTGTATTCACAATGTTGAAAGTTAGCTGCCCACCTAGGTGGGTGACAGCAATACCTCCATCAGCCTTTTTAGGGTGAGGGGTAAAAAGGCATAAACAAGATGGCAGCAAGGGAGATCTCTACAAAGGAGAAAATCAATTGTTATCTGGGGTCCGCCTTCCTGTCATCCAGGCTAGGGACATAATACTTTGATCCTTGACACTACCATCAGACATCGGGCAGCCTAACAGTCACCAAAGGAAATAAAGCTGATCCACAAACACCAGGATCAGACTATAACAGACGGAGAGATGCTAAACATGCTCTAACAGTTAGTGTAACACATTAAATCCATTTTCTAAATGCCTACAACCAGAATGAGACCAAAAAGCCAAGAGGGACTTAACACTGGACTACAGGTGCCCCTTGTAATCAAGCTCTGAATGGAGAGCTAGAGAAGGAGTCAGGGTTAATACTGTGTTCAAAAGCACTTCTCAGGTGAGGAGCATATTTCATTGGAAATTTCCTACTACAGACTTACCACTGACCTATGAATCATTCAAGCATAAGAAGCCAACTTTTAACTCAAGGGATGAACCAGTGTGTCTACACATAACAGACAACAAAAAACAATTTTAAATTACACCCTTAGGCACTTTGTTACCAGCTTTTTTTAAAAACACATGACGCGTTCCCATTTCTCTAGTTGAATCTATAATAAATGCTAAAGATAACAGAGTTTGGCAGGCATAACATTGTATTCTTGCACCAACAATGTGACTCGCATAGAGCTATTATCATGGTTACAGTGTGTCCGTAAACAAAGTGAGGAAACTGGACAAGTGAAGGACCTGATGGTCTGAGGTATGTCAGATTACACAAGAACCAGACTGAAAATCAGTGGCAACAGGTCTGATGGAGTGATGAATCCAAATTAGAAATGTTTGCTTCAAATCCTTGTAAATATATATGAGTAAGTCAGGAGAGCGGTACAACAGTGAAATGGAGACTCTGCCATGGTTTGGTGCTGCATTTCAGCCAGTGGTGCTGGAGAACGTGTCAAAATTGATGGAAATATGAACACATGCGATACCACCTGGCTTCATTTTCCAGAACGACAATGATCCCAAACACACTGCCAATACTGTAAAAGCATACCTGGATGGAACGCTATTAGTCACGGATTGGCCTCAGCAGAGCCCAGACCTAAACATGACTGAAACAGTGTGGGATCAACTTGACAGAGAACGGACAAAAGGCAGCCAACAAAAAAAGCTTTGAAAGTCCTTCACGAAGCCTGGAGAAAAATTCCTGGAAACTTCTGAAAGAATGTGTTCTGTGAGTAAATTTATGACGACAAAACTTTCACACAGATGCTAAAACCCCAACATTTTCCCCCAAATATAAACATGGTTACTCAGTATATGCATCTCTGGTGTTGGCAGATCACATTCAGTTGTTGCTGAAGTCAGAAGTTTTTAAATTCTACACATGAGCAGTTTAAGGTGGCCCAGGAGGCCCTTTCCCTTCCAAGCACAGAATTGCAGCTCTAAGATTAACAGCAGCATGGTCTAACCTGGTTATACTATCGATACTGTGAATGTTGTGTATTGACATATGATAGTGAGATTTCTATTTATCCAAGAGTAAACCCAGAGTTTATTAATATTATTTTTCCTTCTCACACTACCTGGGATTTAGTAAAAAGACAGACCTATTGTCCCAGGATGAGAAATTTGTATTGAATCTGTGTGTGTTCTTTCTCACAGAAATTGAGGAGCCAGGTGCAATACGTAACTGAACCAAGTAGAGTTACATAACAT
>JAMQGT020004368.1:0-20268 GCA_024447675.2 Pterophyllum scalare
AGTACCTTCAAACAGGCATCTTAGAGTGATTCTTTCTGATTAAACTTTATTATAAAAAATATGGATAAAGTACAAAACTTTCACAATGTGAACATAGAATGGAAGCACTATCTGCTTCTGTAGGCTGCCCCTTGAATTTGTAGCCAGAATTTGTGAACTCTGTGGACTAACTTCATCTCCAGGGCATCTTTGGAAAACAGAATCTGCACCCAAATTACCAAAACTGCAAAGCAGACATATCCAATGTTAGAGGCACTGTATGTGAAACCTCTTTTATTTCATTATACTCATCCAACATACCATGTCAAGCACAGTAAAAGTCCCATGCTGATAATATAATTGGCTCTTTCTCATGGGGACTGGTGTCAGGCTTTTGCGTCTGCCATACAAAGAGCCAATTATATTATCAGCATGGGACCTCTGCTTGACATCGTATGTCCTGATGGTATAATGAAATAAAAGAGGTTTCACATACATGCCCCTACTGTGTCCTTGACGTTTGGATATGTCTGCTTTGCAGTTTTGGTAATTTGGGTGAGAAGTATGTTTTCAAAGATACCATGGAGATGAACGTTCTCCACAGGGGACAGGCAAACCTGGCTACAAATTCAAGGGGCAGCTTACAGAAGCAGATAATGCTCCATTGCTATATTCCACATTGTGAAACTTTTGTACTTTATCCATATTTTATAATAAAGTTTAATCAGAAAGAATCACTGTAAGAATGTAAGTAGTTTGAAGGTACTGCACCCCTGTGGAAGTCTTACATGTTCAGTATTGTCCTGTCCTGAGTTAGTTAGTCTGGGTGAGGACCTGGTTTTAGGAGCCAGTCATTTTAGGTTATACAGGTTATACAGTCATGGTAAAAAATAATTTATACCCTCTTTTGATTATAAGGTTTTACATATCAGGACATAACAAATAATTCTCAAATTCTTACATGGTCTTAACAACAAGGTATGAACAACAGCATATGCAGCATTTGCTTATCAAATAATAAGCCAAAATGCAGAACCAGTCTGTAAAAAAACTAAGAACATCCTCACTGCTCCATAGTAATGAGGGTAAGTAGGAGCCAGGTGCTCTAATCAAATGCACTTGTTTTAATTGATCATCACCAAGTGTGAGGACATCTTTAAAAGCAAAAGTTTTGGCACTTCGCTGGTGCTGATGAAAGCAATCAGCAATCTGAGAAACATTATAAGGCCATTTGAAAACAATCCGAAGCCCATCATATTACAGTGAGAAAGATTATTCATAAGTAGAAAACATTAAAGACAGCTGCCAGTCTTCCCAGAAGTGCATATCTCAGCAAGGTCACCCCAAGGTCAGAACACCCTGCTAAAGGTAGTTCTACCAGCTAATGAGTTATGGGTTGTACCTAGTTTTACACACAATGCTTCTGCAGTTTGGCTTAGTCTTTGTTCAATAAATAATGACATGGTGTAATATGTCATGTATTGTTCACCTGGGGTTATATTAACCTAATTTTAAGAACTGGTAAGAAACTGACTTACTACTTATACCAGTTCATTTATTCTATTCTAGCTTCCAACTGCAGGATATATTCACCCAACTGCACGCGCCACACACACACACACACACACACACACACACACACACACACACACACACACACACACACACACACACATTCATACGGTGCTTTTTTCTATGCCTAAGCACTTTTTTATCTAACATTCACATACACTCTCTGATGAATGCGCTCTGGGTTTAGTATCTTGCCCAAAGATAATTTGACATGCAGACTGGAGGAGCAGGGGATTGAGCCCATCGGAGGATGACCTGCTCTACCTCCTGAGCCACAGCCAACCCTGAACCAGAACAATAACCAGATTATATTTTAGTATGTCCTGGTTTGTAAAACATTAGAAACTATACAGGGTGTGAGTTCTTTTTTTTCTTTTTTCTTTTTTCTTTCTTTTTTTTTTTTTTTACCATGATTGCAATACAGTGCTCTTTGCTTATTAAGTCAGCAGGAGTGTCTTAGTGCCATCCTGCTCTTTGTACTGGAGACTTATTGTTGGATGTATATCTTAATGATCTTGACTGATTATTTGACCTGGAAAATCACTGTAGTTATCCCTCAAATCCACTTTCCATTTGATATTGTGTCTGTATGACAACTCTTTCTCACAGATGTCCTTCCAAAATTGGTCAGTCTCAGCTCTGGTGGTTCTATCCTTTTTTTCCCCATGCAGCTGGGAATACACCACAGGTCATTCCTTTATTCTCTTGGCCTCTTCTTCTTCTTCTCCACATTTTCTCGGCCTAGCAGCCAGAGTGTGTTGTTTATCCGGCTGTTTCCAGAACATCACTCCTGGACATCTTGCTGTACTTCATGGACTCAAGAAGTTTCATTCCTAGTCTACTTACAGTTTCAGTTTGTCACTTGTGGTATGTAGCTTGTATTTTTTTTTCATGTTGTATTTTATAAGGTGAACTACTGTGTAGCAAATCATATTGTAATTTGAGACCGAGCTGTGCAATGTGAAAGAAAGTTGACATAGAGACCGTTGCCTTGATGACAAGGAGAATTTTACTGACTGTTGGAGGTCATTTAGTCTAACATACAAGCTTCTACCGCAGTCAGGAATGTTTGTTGTAAATGTTCAACATGCTGCTATAAAATGTGCAAAGCAGTGCTTGATGCTGACGCTTAAAACATGCTTGTTATAATGAGATCTCCCACCAACAAACAGATGTGGTGAACCAGCATTATGTGAAGCTAACATCTGTAGATAATTGGATGGTGTAGCTTTTTGTGGAAAACATGTTGTGGGCCCCTATTCCTCAGTGAGAAGTCATTATCAGTGTTTATGTTAATAGCTTTGCCATACCAAAGCAGCATGTGTTCTTGGACTGAAGGGGCTTTGGACGACTAGCGCTGTTTTCCAGTTCTAAGTCACGGGTGCATTGCTACTTAGATATTCAGAAGTGTTGAATATCAAATTTGACTTCACTTACTAGATGACTTGGCCTTGATGCCAAACTCACATTAGCCTTAAGTCCTTTAAAATAATCATATTAACTTAACTAATGTGAAACTAACTGTCCAGAATGTATGAGAAAAGAAAATGTCTTGATCGACAGTTTGGTCCATCTTGTATCTTCTCCTTTTTTTTTTTTTAATGTCTTTCTCATAAAAAAGGTTTGTACTTGACTGCAGTTTTATCATATTTTATATTTACATTCAGTCTCATGGCAAATTCAATACATCATTTATCCATTTCAGTTAATAAGCATATCCAAGGACAAAGCATGAAACATGAATGCAGCATGATAGGCAATTGAAAATGTTTGCGGTTGAGCTCAGAATGAAGGTAATTTAACATGCCAAGCAATGAAAATGACGAGAAGTGATGAAGGCTGCAATAGGTAATCATTTGTTTTCAGTCTCGTCCTGAACACTAACAGCTCACACATCCATTCAGTCATTTCCTTGTAAATAAAGCTCAAGTATAAAGCATGCAGACAGCTGTGGCCAGTTCATTTCCTGCTTGACTAAATGTTAAGATGGGTGAGATGTGATATACTGTAAAAAAAAATTCTAACTTGTATAGACAGGTGCCCGATATGCTTCCAGCATCTCTGAAAATAATGTGACCTCAAGCACCCTTGGAGTTTTCATGCAGTAGATCTTTTCTTTCTTTTTTGAGACAGATAAAGAAGTCTAAGAGAGAAGTCCTGCTTTGCTGTAGAGAAAAAAACTGGGGAACTGAAAGGCACATTCAAGCTAAACACAGCTAAACACGGGTAAATACCATCATCATTCACAGTGGCACTGTAGAGCATAAATGAGGGGAAACTATACCTGAATGTTATTTTGCTTGCAGCCCAAACATGGAATTTAGTTTTATTTCATTCAATCAGTCTGATATTGTGTACACATGCCATTAGCAGTTTAAGAGCTTTGTTTCTGTAATTAACTTCGTTAGTGTTGATCCATCTGTAGACCTGCAGGTAAGAGAATGCATTTATCCTTACAGCATGTCCAAACAGAAAGTCATCCCCCTCCAATTTCAATCAATCCAGTCTTCTTAACAGGAAGTTATCATCTCAGATTTTACTTATACTAAATATAAGTTTGGTACCTAGGTACTTCCAAATTGGCTACAAGTCAATACTGTGCCTGAATGGGTCCTGTGGGCTGCTCAACCTATGGCGTCTGTGTAGACATGGCTTTAATTCCACCGGCAGAGCTCTGATGATTAAAGGTAACCTAACTGAAAATGGGCACACCACCAAACCTATAATGGCAGGGCAAATCAAAGAAAATGCAGGCTTCAGAGCAGCTGGTTTAGTCTACTCTTTGTTAAATGGATACAATGTGAGGATAATGTGTTAAAACAAGTTTCATCCAAACAGAGTCCAGAACCATAGCAGTGACTTTTGTTTACTGCACAGCTCACAATCTCAAGAAGATTTCAGGGTGTTTTGTAGACATATGTTGGTTTACACATTTGAGATTCCTGAGCCTCATTTGGTGCTTTAGTACTCTGAGCTCTGGCCATCGGGCAATCAAAAAGCTGTGAAGGACTGTTATTTGTTTGTTTTTTTAACCAGGTTTAAAGTAAACACAACCTCATAAAAATAAAATAAAATACAATCCCCGTGCTTATTTCATAACATTTTAGAATCAGAAGAATTAGTGAAGCCTTCTGAGGCAAGTTTACCTGAGGTACAAGAGGTGAGAAGGTAAAAATTAAGTAGAAAGATGAGGTAGGTCACAACTGGTGTCTGAAGTATGCATTCATATGTGACACTATATACACTGGCCAGGCACTTTATTAGGCACACCCTTCTTGTTCTGGGTTAGACACCCTTTTGTCTTCAGAAAAAATATTTAGTACATTGTTATTGTAGTGAACGTTTCTCTTGGTGCCCAACAGCCCTTAGCAGATTAGTTTAAAAAATAATAGCAAAATATACCACTGTGTTTTCATTATCACTTTGGAATGGGTCATATAGTCACCTGCCAAGACACCTATGAAGCTGTTACTATTTCTAAACAGGCAAGTTCTGAATTGCTGTCAACATAACTGATATAGACAGAAGTACCTGAAGAAATGTTTTGTAATGCAATAGACTGCTATAGCATGTTATTATCTCCTACTGTCTTAGGCTGATAAGGAAAAAAATGCTATGTGTCAAAAATGTTAATCTGGGTCTTAGAAAAGAGGGAAGATGCATGTCTCAGTCTGGGAATTAATTTTCAACCACTTTCTTTAGAGCACTGTGATTGAAATAACTCCTTGGGTGAAAAAAAACAAAAACTTTTTCCAAGACTTTCTTCTTTGTTTTAATAGCAAAATAGCTGAGCAGTGTTCACACTGTAACTGCATAGTGGTAAAAGCTTATTCAGATTGCAAAGAGTGCAGAGATTGCAGCTTTTGCATCTAAACAGGCTATCATGGAATATCTGAGAAAATGTGCTGTTATCTGTTAAAGCTTTTAAGCCATTGTCTAAAGGCAACATTTAATGGGCAAATAGCACTGGATGAGCAGATTTTAATTTTTCAGAATAAAGCTGTATTATCACTGTCCATAATTTGAAAAACTTTCAATGGGGCAACACAAAGTGCTTCTGTTAACAAAGAAAGAAAACACTGAGTAATCTGAAGTGTCGGAGCCCACGATTCAGCAGATGTATTCATTTTTTTTCCCCGAATTCCCTATTTCTGTAGTTATGCTCTTCCTTTTGACTTTTTCTATAGCCAAGCAAATAAAATATTTATAAATTTTTGTGTGAAGTCTCACAGTTTTTTATGCATAAGATACAAAGCGCATTCAAGTTTTGTTCAGTCTTAAAATTGATTTATTTCCTTGTTTACTTATCAATCTACACACAATTAAAAACAATGAGTGCTTTTGGAGGGGTGTATTAAGTTATCCAAACATCCATTTTTTTTCAAAGGCCACCTAAACATACACCCTGCACCATGCCAAAAAATTCTGTTCATAAAACATATTAGCAGAATCAGTGTACAAGGAGTACAATGCCAACTGGGAATCAATCTGACTTATTGCCAGCAATGCAGCCCAAGCTCTCACTTCAGTTACACAGGGATTGAATAGCCAGTAACAGCATTCCCAGTACTCTGTACTCCCACAGGACGATTATTGCCTTTTCCAAGATCACAAACATATATAGACTGGTTGAGCAAAAATCAAATATTCACAAAAGTGTCCTTGAAAGGATGAAGAGTTGGTCAAGTGTTCATTTCACAACCAGATGATGATCAGTTGGCAGCTCAGTTACTCTCTTCACCTGAGTGTCCAAGATATACAACCACACGTTTGATGACATGAGATTACAAAATCAGCCCACGATCTATGGTGTACTAGTGCCAAGTGCATTTATAAACACCCTTATGCACAAAATTAGCAAAAAAAAAGTCCAACAACAGGGTTCAGATCATGATGTCCCCTGATGAGGCAATGAAGTCAGTGAAGTCCTCAGACGGGACGCCTTCCAACACCCCACCACGGACTCCAAGAAGTACTTTGAATTGGTCCTAGGCAGATCTTCTTTCTTGCTATAATGATTGTACTGTGTGTATGTATATATGTGAGCCTGTCCCCTTTTTTTAAAAAAAGTAGTTTTTGCAGGCATGTTTTGTAACCAGTACCTATGATTTAAAATAAAATGAAGTAACTTTGATTTAGATTTCTTTAGATTTTCTCTGGCAAATCCTGAAGAAATACGTAAATGTGGATTTCCTCAGATTTTTGAAAAGTCTATGAGGACTAAATCGCATTAGATGCAACCGGAAAAGTTCAAACAATAAATAGACTGGTTCTCATATGGTGCTTTTCTACTGCACTTGAGCACTTAAAGGGCTTTATACAACATTCCTCAATCACACCCATTCATACAAGCACTTTAGTACTTTGCCCATAGATACTTTAAGCACCTTGAGGTGACTGTGGTGATTGGGTGCTGTATAAATAAAATTGAACTGAATACTTTGGCATGCTGACTAGAAGAGCCTGGTAATAAACTACCAACCTTCCAATTATCAGGTGACCTGCTCGACCTCCTGAGCTACAGCAACATTACACAGCTACGTGACCGACATGAAACGGGAAGCCACATGTAAGAGTTTTCATTTGTAGAAATGCTCATAGAGGTCATTTTGGAACAAATGAATGATAATGTTTGGTTTGGAGGGCATTTTGATTTATGTCTGCATGCATGTCCTCCTTAACTGGTGGGCCAATCTGAACGAAACTTTGCATGAACGTTGTCACACAAAAATTTAAACTGGCAGCATGGTGGTGTGGTGGTTAGCACTATCACTTCACAGCAACAATGTCCTGGGTCTGAATCCAGCCTGGGACCTTTCTATGTGGATTTTATATGTTCTCCCATGTCTGTGAGGGTTCTCTCCAGGTACTCAAGCTTCTTCCCACAGTCACTAATGCAAAGACATGCATGGGGTTAGGTAATTGGTGACTCTAAATTGACAGGTGTGAATGGTTGTCTGCATATGTTAGCCCTGCAACAGATTGGTGACTCTGAATTGGTTAAGCAGAAGAAAATGGATGGATCAATGAAAAAATTAATTTTCTTAATATCTTTAGGCATATTATATATATATATATATATATATATATATATATATATATATATATATATATATATATATATATATATATATATATATATATATATATATATATATATATATATGTACACACACACACACACACACACACACACACACACACAGAGTTGTGCAATCATAAAACCATCTTAACAACACAGAGCACAAAAATAAACAATGGGTCTGTAAAAAGCTCCTTAGCAGGATTCGTCAAGAGCTAATGAACAGCTGCAAGGTATCAAATAATAGTATTGCATGAGCTAGAATTTAGACTAGCTGAAGATAAATAGATGTAATCTTATGCTGCCTTTAACTGGACATAGATAATTTTATACCACCAGCAGTGCTACTGAATGTTACTGTGGTAAGCTTCAATGCAGACTACATATTATCCACCTACACTCTTCATCAGCTCACCAACACCCTCCACCTACTGATGAAGCTGTTGCATCCACTATCAGTGTTGTTCCTTTTGCAATGGTGAAGGACCTGTGTGAGCAGGTGTGTGTTCATGTCAGAGGTCACAGACATTTTGTTTGTATTTGAGTGTGCACATGCAATAAATTTAAAGATCTGTGTTGACATGATGAAACATCCTCCTTCAAATTCAGTGCAAAAATTTTTGGTTGCATGAATTTAATCTTGTTTGTGATTCACAGCATTTGACAGCATTTAAAAATGGCTTTAAGGAAAGCCTATCATACTGTTAATGTAATGCTTATTTTTTTCCACTGAAGAATCTCTACACTAAGTCATGACTGAGAGATTAAAATTCAGGGATCCATTATGTGGACATGTTCTTCTGAATACCATCTTACTGATATGTACTCAACCCACACTATCGCCCCAGTCACCTCAACCTTCCACTACTACTGCTTCTCTGTGTCTCTTTATTTGACTTAATGCTGATAAATGAGCCAGTTCTTGCCCACTTTCTCATTCTGAGCAGCCTCGTTGGATTTTACTTCACAATATTTTTTCCCCTTCTTTAGTTATGGACTTGATCCCAAGAACAAAAGGTTCTCCTAATGTCCCGAAAGCTCATGCATTATCAGACCCAACAAAACATGACTATCAGGCTGTTTATGCTCAACGCTGGCACAGTTGCTCAGATCCATGACAAAACAGATCATTTTTGTACATTTTTAATATACATATAATATACTTTTTTATTATTATTTGTAACACATTGTAACTGTGTGCCATGATCATCAGAAAAGCTTTCAAAATGTTACCAGGAAAAAATACTGGAGCTGTTATTGCATTTAGGAAGGAGCACTAGAGCTGCTAATTTTTACCTTGGAGACTTAATCTCTTTAAAGCATTCCCATTTATGTAAATGATCACTATTATTCTCCCAGCAGTTTTCAAGAACATTACTGTAATTACCATAATTATATACTGTAAAAAAAAAATTGATGAACAACTGAAGCACTATCTCGACTGCCTCACTGTTTAGTGTACGCTTGCACATTTTTTCTTCTTTTTCAACATTCACGAACTCTTTTTGCAAACTTTCTGCACCTCTGCAGAAGGAGCAACGGTAACAAAAAGAACTTTGTTCAAGCGTGAGAGAGGTGACGTGCTTTACTGATGTTGCTGGCTGCTGTGTGTGTGATGCTGGGATGCCATATCTGGGTCAGGCCTCCCAGTCTGATTTAGGCATCATGTGAGATTCTACAGGGAGCTCTCTTGAATACTAACGTGGGTGAGAAGAAGATGGATTCTGAGAACATCTTGTTCCGCAGGTGTGGCACGGTAGATAAACACTTCCTAGTGCGATAGCTGAGCAGCTTGATTCATCAGCAGCTCAGTGGGGTCTAAGACATTCACAGTCCAGCTGGTATTCTCTCACAGCTAGTGATGCCACAGAATTACCCTTGAAATCTTACCACTTGTGCCTACCTGGGTCTGTATTTTTTCTAACACAGATAAAAAAGGCAGCAGTGTACAACCTTGACCTACCCTACAGAGTCTTGCCCTTGGGTTACCCGAGGCCCCTGGGCTGCAGGCCTGTTCATGTACATAGTTTAATCAAACTGGCAGGCCAGCCAGTGCTGACAGGGTTTGTTATTTGAGCACATTGCATTCTGTTGCTGGCTATCCAACTCTCTTCTTTCCTTAACCTGGGAATCAGCATTCAATGTTACAGTGACAGGCTACTCCCACAATCACAGAGTTGAGAATACACTGTTCTGTTAGGTTTGGTGATCTGACATTTCTGGATGGTTTATGTATAGGAATTGAAACTGTGGTTACATGCAAGAATCGTGTTTGACTTAAGTTCCAAATAGCATTTTATCTTCTGTCACTGAGTGAGAATATTTTAGAGCTCGAGCACTTTAATCTGAAATGTCACGATTCCTCTTGGCGGTAACTCGAGCCTCTTGTGCGTTCCAGTGGAAGAATTTGACTGTGTTTGCAAGTGGGCGTCGTAGTTGCTGCACGTGATCTGGGTGCCTGCACAGTGGGGAGTGGAAACGTGGAGCACAGCATTAATCTCTCATGTGTTTAGAGCTTAAGTTCATTGCTGGCAGGTGAAAGGAAGCTGCCGATAACACCTCTTGTCACCTAAGTGGCTCGTGTTTGTCTATAGCTCTGCTTCAATTACTGCAACGTACGAAGAAACGGAGCATGCTGGGAGAGAAAATCCACGAAGAAGACTGTGTTTTATTCCACACTTGCAGTTTCGGTAAATGCTGTAGCATTTCATGGCTCGATCACTGATTACAAAATTCTGTTTGACCTTGCCAAACCACAGCCTTTTAAGAGAAAAAAAAATATTTTAGAAAGATTGCTTTGTTCGTGTTTTCTTTCTTTTTTCATAAGAGAATGTGTGTGGGAACATTTTGTAGTAGGGGCCTTTGAAATTATATGGCCTTGATATTTATCTGAACTCTAGAAATGAAGGTCTAAAAAATAAAGCTAAATGCACTTAGACCAGAACTGTCATGCCTGAAAGTATGGCCAGGAAGGAAGATAGGACTTAGCTCAGTCTAACTGTGTATGACGATCTGTATATACTGGCATGTTCCTCTTCTTCTCTTTAAGAGACCAGCTTGCTCAGCAAACTACACAATAATAAGCTGCTGTCACTAAGAGTTAAGACTACACAATGAGTGGAACTCCATTCAATCAAGATATCAAGATGTAATGTTTAGGTCTGATAGAATGCAGTGAGCACGGGCTATTTTAATCCTCATCCTATTTAACATAGGTGGACTACCAACTGGGTCCCTGAGGACCTCAAAAATAATTTACTGTAATAAGCAATCATAATAGCAAAACAATAAGAAAAGGAAAACTTATTTGTTCTCAGATCAATATTATTTATATGATTAATGTAATCTAAAGAAGCAAAGTTGCAAGTAATTTGCATATCTTGTAAAAAAAAAAATGAAAAATTCAATACTTTTCTGTAATACAGCTTTTAGCTTTTACCCCAAGTACAAGCTAAATTATCACTTAGTTTTCAAGTCATTTCAAGTTAACATTATTTGTGTTGTATTTAAATGATGGTAACTGCTTATCACTTTTCTACTCAATTTGAGCACTCAAAGCACTCTTACTATAAGCCTACAAGCCACTGGGAGCAACTTGGGGTTCAATATCTTGCCCAAGGATACTTTTACATGCAGTCAGGAGGAGTCAGTGATAAAACCACGACCTTCCAATTGGTGGATAAAGTATTCTACCGCCTGAGCTGCAGCTGCCCCACTGATGAAACCAATCATGATCTAACCGCTGCTGGAGATCTAATCTCTCCAGCATGTCCTGAGACTGCCCCAAGGCCTCCTAGGACATGTCTTCTAGGACATACCCCTCAACTAGGAGGCATTCAGGAGGCATCCTGGTCAGGCGTTGAACCACCTCAAGTGGTTCCTTTCAATGTGGAGGAGTAGTGACTCTACTCTGAGTGCTGGAGGAAGCTCATTTCAGTAAACTTGTACCTGTGATCTCATTCTTTCAGTCACTACACACAGCTCCTGGCCACTTTAGTGATATAAAAGTGAGTTTTTCAGTACCTGTGGATTAATAGCGAGGACACCAAAGTTAGCATCTTGCCCAGGCAGGGCGTGTAGCTGTAGGCTCTCTTGTGATTCCACAGTAGCCTTGAAATGGCAGATTAGAGGACCTATTCTACTGTACCATCTACAGCTATTAAAATCGTTTTAGAAGATATTTAAGTAGAACTGCAGAGGTAGTCACACTGATTGCAATTCTGTCACACTGCAAACAAGACTGTGTTGATCTTTCTATTTTAAGCATACGCTCCATTGTTGTGCAAGCTGGTGATCTCTGATAAACATTTTTCTTTGGCCAGACTATTAGCTCTGCTTTGAGTTTTAAACTAGTTTCAGCTTGTTTCCTCCTGTTCAGATCATGAGTCACAAGGCCTGGTAAATGAAACTTCATACAGAGTAGTGCACAATCATTTCAATCAGAATCAGAGCTGGTGGGTTGAGTACACTGAAGAAAATCAGTACAATCCCACCCACCATGGTCACCCTGCCTGGATAGCCTCTGGATACTGGTAAATGGGCATGAGTGTGGTCATCCACATGGTGAGTCAGCCTAATAAGCTTTGTAAGTGGGTAGGTAGCAGTTAGGTCATTTCAGCAGGACTTGGATAAAAATGTAACAAAGTCTGAGAATCCTTTGGCTCTGTAATCTAGTACCTTTTATCTATGTGTTGGTATTGTAAGAACAGACGGTACAGTGTCATCCAAAAGTTTCATTAAGCATAATCGTGAGAGATTATAATGTCAAGCTATAAAGGCAGTTCAGAAGTGCAGAGTCTCTCTCTCTCTGTCTCTCTCTCTTACACACACACACACACACACAAAGAAAGGGATGTGTGCTTTACGCAGGTTTCATTTTTCATCATCTGATCGGCTAAAGAAAATTCTTTTAACAGAAAAGGTCAAATCAATCATCAAGAGTTTTTGTCTTCACCAGATTTTTCAAGTATGATACACCTGAATCAATACCTCAGACTCCTTACTTCCTTTCTTCCTCCTCCTCCTCCCTCACTTCTCTTCCTCTCTCAGCATCTTCCTACATTTACCCACATTTACAGACATGCACACATGGATGCTTGCTCATCCCTTTTCTCCAGGACTAATTACTTTAAATGAAAAAAGCTCTCCTTTGGGGCACCAATTTTACCCAGTGTCTGATGAGCAGAAATTACATGTCTAATGGAATGGAATAGTTGTTCAAATTGAAGAAATGAAACACACTTTTTTTTTTATCTTGGTGCCACCTTAAATTAGATTTTAATTTGGACCACACTCACACATAATGGAGTGCTGCAAGCCTTCTTTGGCACCTCTCCTAATTGCCTGTGGCTTTCGTATTTCTGCAGATCGCCTGCTGTATCCATTATCGACTCCACTGGCTTCCATTTTAAGCAAGATTGTGTGTGAGGCAGGAACGTGATGGCGCAACACTCGCTGAAGCAGAACCACTTCCTGTGTCCAAACCTTTCATGAAAGTGGAACTAAACTATGAGAAAAAAAATCACTTGGTATGACGAACAATCTGCTGACCAGAAAGAAGCAGAAATATTTCCCTGCCTCTGGAAAAACTACTTGCCAACGAAGCAGAATCCTCCATTGAGGAAGAAATACTGCCTGCCTGCAGGGTTATACCCTGCCAACCCGAGCAATTTTAGCCTGCTTTCCACTGAATCTCTAGTTGGTCTTCTAAAAAAAAACTGATTTTCCACAAAGAGGGAGACATTTTTGCAATGTAGTGTGAGTCTGCATGTTCAAAAGTGGAAAATACTGTATGTGTTATGTAAAAATTTCAAAGATTCCATTCTTTTATATGGGGATTTAGATAGTCAACAACATATAAATGTTCAGCTTTACTTTGACTCAGAAGCAATTTACTTCTTTTATTTTTTCTATTGCAACTTGATAATAATACTGTTGACACATATCAGCATGAGCCAACATTATTTGCTGGGCTGCAGTTATAGTACATACTTAGGCTAATAAAATGCATTGATTCTCAGTACTGTGCCACCCGTCAAGTGTTGAGCCACCTCTCGTATCTTTATATTTTGCTAAGAAAATTGGAAATTGATGCAGTGGTTTATTGAAACTTGTGCAAACATACATAGAAATACAGTATAAACAAGTCAGCATTTGGTTTAACCAGCTTCATTCTTCAGCACAGCCCAAACACTTAGGCAAGCTTTTGTTACTGACACCAGACCTAGGGGAAATCTGGATGGGCAGCAAGTGGCACACAGGCTAGGGAGCACTGTGTAGCCAGTTATACTAAAACTGTGGATTAATAGATGGGATACCAAAGTCAGCATTTTTCCCAGACTGAAACTCATTTATTTCTGTGCTGCAGTTAAATCACGTACAATATAAATCACATTAAAGCAAAACCTTTCACAAACAAAAACAAAGAAAGCTACATAATTGATTTTTTTCAAAAGCAAAATAAAAATTAATTCAAAATAAATCGACATATATTTACAGACACATAATTTCTGCACAAATTTCCACAACATTCTCTCCCAGCCATCAAGCTGAAGAAGAAGTCCTATCAGGCTTGATTGGCCTGTGAGATCCAGCGGCAGCGGATGGGTACCGGCGGAATGCGGCTCAGGCAGTGGCCGAAGCAAAAACTGAGGTGTGGGAGGAGTTTGGTGAGGCCATGGGAAAAGATTTTCGGATGGCCTCGAAGTGATTCTGGCAAACCGTCAGCTAACTCAGGACAGGAAAACTGTTCTGTCATGTGGGAACGGTGCGGCACGCAGGGTGGACCCAAATGCAGAAGTCCAAGGCAAACTGAACTTAAATGGTGGCTTTATTGATAATAACTAGAAACACAAAGGAGCTGCACTGTAACACAACTAAAACTGACAGGAAACCAGGAACTGAACCACACCTCCATGAGGGAGGATGCAACAGAGCACAAAGGGAAATGCAGACAATAAATACACATGACATGACGAGGGATAACATGACACAGCTGGGGAGAACAGGTGGACAGAATCACATAATGAAAACACAGGAAGCAAAGTGCAATACAACACACAGGGAATGCAGGACCGTCAAACTAAAACAGGAAGTAACCAAACAAGAAAGCAAGACAGCACAGAAGGCTGGACAAGAGGAGACTGATCACAGAGGGAACTAGACAGGGACCAAGACACGGGGAAACGGACAAAGAGAAACACAGACACGGGACAGACTAGTCACAACACTGGGAATAAAACTCAATACAAAAACACAGGAGGCCAGGGACATGACATAAGGACAAAACAGACACAAGAACACAGACGCAGGGGAGACAGGGACAAAGGGAACTAGGAAATCAAAATGTAAACCATTACTAATAACAAAGCCAGAAACTAAGATGAATAATAAAAACCAAAACAAACTAAGACATAACAAAACTCAGTGAAAACAGAACTAACACAAAACACTGGGCACACGGCCCAGGACCATGACAGGTGCTCTACTCACACAGTATATAGTGTGGGCGGGACACTGCTGACTTCAGCTGAGGCCTTAGTCAGGTGATGGAAGGAATACTCCGAGGACCTCCTTGGACCAGTTCTTTATTGTCTTGGGGATATTTGAGTGTGCATGGGCGTTCACCCATCCAGTCTACATGTGTTTTGTGGGGGGTGCTATGGGAGTATAGGGTGTCTGGCCCACTGTTGCGGGCCATTCAGTCCCTGTACAACCACAGCGAGATCTTGGTCCACATAACCGGCAATAAGTCAGACTCGTTTCCTGTGGGTGTTGGACTTCACCAGGGCTGCCCTTTGTCACCAATTCTGTTGATAATTTTTATGAAGAGAATTTCTAGACGTAGTCAAGTGGCAGAGGGCTTTTGCCTTGGTGGATCTCATCTCTGCTTTTTGCAGATGATACGGTTTTGTTGGCTTCATCAGGCTGTGGCCTCCAGCTCCCAGTGGAATGGTTTGCAGCCAAGTGTGGTATGAAAATTAGCACCTCTAAATCTGAGGCCATGGTCCTCAGCCAGAAAAGGGTCAGGGATGAGTTGCTGCCCCGAGTGGAAGAATTTAAGCATCTCGGGGTCTTGTTCACGAGTGACGGGAGAGGGGAGTGGGAGACTGACAGATGGATCTATCTATCTTCAACCTATGACTTCTACAGGATTAAACTAATGAAGCAAATTGTGTTTTTGCAACAGCGTGCAAGTTACAAAGTGCCTAAAGATACATTTTAAAACTGGATCTTTACATGTAGACTCGCTCGCATTAGTTGCTTTTTTTTAATGTTTTGAATGATTCATGGATCAGTATTAAGTGACTTAAGGTTTGAGGATTTTGCATTATTAGTTTAGTGTTATTTCATTGTAACTTTTTTCTCTGATTCAGTTAGTTTTAAATAGTTTTTAGAGTGGTTTTGCTCATTTTTATTCTTATTTTTATTTTCATTTTTAGGTAAGTTTTCATTAGTTTTAGTATTAGTTTTAGTTTTTCATACTTTGTCAGGTGCAAGATTCAAAGTGCAACAAATGTATCTGTGTATCCTCCCCATTCCTGTGTATTAACTATTCAGCAGTTATTTTTTTCAGTGAAAACAGTCCATTATGGTTGTCATCCTTTCTACATGACTGCGATGCTGGTTCTCTGTCAGAGCTGCTCGGAGATGCTAGCTTGGTTAGATACTCACTAATTAGACTTATGCGCTGGGTCTTTGTGGGGCCTATGTACGCAACCTGCAGACATTTATTCTTGTGTGAGCTGCATTATGTGTGTTAATTACCTCGTGGCTGTGTGCTGGTGTTCTATGCGGTGCTGGCCGACAGAAAAAAAAATGCTGGGACTTTTTCCCCTCCTTGGTCCTCACTCTTTGTGATCAGTTTTTTTCTTCACTTTGTTCATTCCTTCACGTCTATTCCAATAGTTTCAGCAGTCTTCCTCCAGGAATTTGATGGCATTTGTGAGTTGATGCTGTGATTATTATTTCTGATTGTTGTTCTCTTTCTGATAAATTCAAAAACTGCGGTGAAAAGTAGCCAGAAATGCACAAGAGGACTCAACTGTGCTGAACAGGCCAATCACAATTGTTCCAGACCTGACGTGTACAGTAGTTACATTTTTTTGAGAGGCGCACGTCAGGTTAAGTCGTAGGTTACTGCATAGGTTGAGAGAGGTTTCTGAAGTTGCCTTGTGTGCGCTTCTCAGGTGGGCTTAGAGGTTGGTGGGGTTTTCCCCTTGAGAAGTTTTCCTCAGATTTTGCCATCATCCACAACAAGACCCTTGGTTCTATCTGTCTCGCTATCATACTCAAAGAAATCCCATATGGGACTCTGTTGCTTTCTCCCAACCTTTGCTGTTGGCATTATTTTGTGGACTGGTATGGTGAGGGGACACACACACACACACACACACACACACACACACACAGAGTGAGTGTGTAGGGCTGCTCCAGCTAAAACTGCTATAAGCAAAAGAATTATTTTCATATCAGTCCACAAGGCTTTCAAATAAAATGACAAACACAATTATTAAGGTATTTTACCTATAGTTTCAGTTTTTTTTAGTTAGTTTTGTAAACCCACAATACAGTTTCAGTTAGTTATCATTTTTTATTTATTTCAGTTAACAACTATGTTTTTTCAATTTCAGTTTTCCATTTCATTCATTTCATTAATGATATAGCCGCTCTGAACATGGTACAAAAATGGACTAAAATTAATGAAAAAGTAGCCACTGTCAAAGGAAAACTTTGGAAATATTCAAAGTGGAGAACTATTGTTCAAGACCATAAAATCTGGCTTCTGGAAGGAAAAAATAAACAATGACCTTTGCTCTATACTGTTTATAAGAATATGTGATTAGTCACAAAATGCGGTTAAGTCTCGGGTATACAGAGCAGGTTGTATTATTATCAGAAGGTCAGTGATTTCATCTGGCTTCAAGCCCACATGCCTGAAGTATCCTTGGGCAGACATTGAACCCTGAACTGGCCTGAATGCATCCATCGGAATGCAAGGTGTGTGGAAGCTAGAAGGTGCTGCAGGTATAGAAAAAGTGCTGCATTATGTGTGTGTGGTTGGTTGAATGAGGCTTGCAGTAGAAAGCGCTTTGAGTGGTCAGAAGTAGAAAGGCACGATATAACTACAAGTCCATTAACCATTTACAATTGTGAAGTCAGCTATCAGTTTGAAAAGTTTTGACTGAGAATAAAATTTGAATGAATCATTGTACTGGACAAACAACCAGTGCTGGTAAAACGGGTTTAAAGCCAAGTTTGCTTTTGCACCCAGTCTCAAGTGGCCATCACAGAAACTGGAGATTTTGCCCCAGAGGTATCCAATTATTCTAAAAACTTTATACAGACCACAACATGACATACACCCCCACAATGTCTAATTACAGGAGGGAAAATTTAGATTTAGAGCTTTGACTGAGAATAAACTTTAATTTCAAATTATTATTTTTTGCCTTACTGTAGGGGAGATACGTTAAAGTGTTGATTAGTAGTCATTTTAATGAATTGTTTAATTATGTTGTGAGTCATTTGTTGGTCACTTTCTGACTCACAAATCTAGTTAAGCAAAAAAAAAAACAGTGACCCATATTATGTAGAATTTATTGGTAGTCTGATGCTTCCCTTGTAAATGCCTGCACACAGCAGCAGAACACAGAAACACGAGGCTGTTAAATTTTAACAGGATTTTTTTTCCTTTTGGGGGAGGAGTGGATGAAGCTGAGGAATGTTTGCTTTGCCTCCTCCATCTGAGCCTTTCTGAAAACATGTCTGAGTTACAAAAAAGGGTGAAAGGAAAGACAAGATACAGCTGCTGGAGTTAAAAATAAACAGAAACTGCACTTGGGAAGAGAGCTGGTGAGAGCTTTAGAGGCAGTTTCAAGAGGATCTGACCTAATGGCCTAGAGGTCGCATTGTTTGTGTCAGAGAGAGACAGAGGAGAGATGATTTAGAAAGTCTGTGCAAATTTTGAACATTCAGAACAAACTTTTCCAGCACAGATGACTGATAAAGATGGGAACATTTAATAGGAGTTATGATTAAATTCAACCCAAAAAAATTTTTTATATTAAAATATACATGTTCTGCATTAAATGCTTTAATGTATTTCACAATATAGGCATGTAAAATGCTTACAGTGTGTATATGAATAAATTTGAGTTTCATGAAAAAAAAACAACTGCAATAATTCAGTCAGATTATTCCTTTATTTTATTTATTTATTTTATCTGTTTATTCCTACTGTGGATTATAGGCAACCAGTTCTAATACCAGCAAATCTTCAATAATAAATGAAAAATGTCTCTATCTAGTCTTATTAGGAGTCTGCTTCAGCCCACTATGGTCTGATATAAAAAAAAAAAAAAAAGCTTTCATATCATACATGAGGGAATTCTGGCAGCTGTCAAGATACTTCTCTGATAATGTGAGCCGGGGAGACAAAACAGATATGTTGAAAGAATTGCAGTAAAAAAAAAAAGTAAGTTATCAACAGCACCATATCCTGGCTCTTTAGCTACAGCACATAACTGAATTAATGCCTCAGTGCTTTTCTAGTCAGAAAAACCTGAATATATAGAATACGTTTTGTGCAAGCGTATGAAAATTGGGTTATGTATAATTAAGAGTGAAATCGTTATCTAATGTTGCATGCTTTTCTGTTCGTGTGTGTGTGTGTGTGTGTGCGCGCGTGTGTGTTCATAGTGTTAAAAATGTGGTCACATGAGCTATAAAATAAAGTTTGTTTCTACTTTTCTCCAATAGTCCTTGATCAAATATAATGGGACTATACTGGACAAAAAGCTGGCATTTCCCTTACTCAAATGCCCCAGATCCAGACGTATATATCTTTGGCTTTGAGGAATAATACTACACTGGAAAGAAGATCCATTTTCCTACGATTTGGTGGTAAAATGACATCTTATAGAGTGAAAATTGAGAAGGCTAGAAAGATTTTTCATTTGAATTTTTCTGCCACTCTATTGGTTAATTAGTCCATTCTAGCCTTCTCATTCACTTGAAGTGGGAGGGATTTAAATATTAAGGGAGGGATCTTAAATAATTCAAAAACTTCAAAATGTATCCAAAAAAGGTTACAGCTGCGGTGGTCCTTTTGCTGTTTCTGTTACACTGAGGAATAGAACAAGAATCCCACCAAGGAATTCCTAGCTGCAACTTCCCAAACATGAGCAGTCCCTTAATGGTCTGTGGATTATATAGCACAACAGTATGATATAAAACCTTTTACACTATAATGACACTGTAAATCAGTAAACTTGTCATTGATTTTTTTTTTCTTGCTTGTACTGTTAGTATGTTTATTGCTATGTGGATTAGAGTTTATGGATTGTTTGACAAAGCCAATGTCTTTCATTTAGCATTTGTAACTTCCAGAAGAGTATTGGATCAGATGCTATTCCATTTACAGAGGAATGCCTTTTGAAAACAAATAAAAACAGGCCCTCTCTCATATCATTACATTGCCAGCCCCAATCTGCACACAGTAAGGCTCTGCTCTCGTCTTAAAGCCTTTTCTTTTATTTATTACGTGGATTTTCTTGAGCATGTCTGTATACCCAGTTGGTGATACTAACCTCTGGAGCAAGACCAACCTGAACGAGGCAACAGGACATAAACAC
>JAMQGT020004370.1:0-26700 GCA_024447675.2 Pterophyllum scalare
TGGGGGGCAAAGAGGGAAGCTGTGTGAGGAGAAGAGATAAAAGAATGTGAGAAAGATAAATTTACTGTTGGCTAATGAGAAGACAAAGGCAGTAGAATCCACATCGATCTCTGCCCCACAGCAAGCTGGCTTTATAGAAGTAGAGAGAGAGAGAGAGATAGGAGAGCCTGAGAAAGCTTGCCAGAGGTAAGCAACCTTACAGCTGTTGGAGGAATCGGAGGGCAAGAATAAAGTAAGGGGTATGTTTGAGTAAGTGTGGCAAGCATACTCACTCATAATGACCACACATACAGGTACACACTGATTTCTGAAAGTTTGAGCTGCATATGTGAATTATGCACTGATGCTGAATGGGGGCAGGGATGGTGACAGACAGCAGGCAACTAAAAGCAAGGTAAATGAAAACTGCTTAAATGACACGATAGTGGGGGGGGGTAGTAGATGGACTACATTTGAGATAGAATTAAAATATTTATATAGCAGCCACTTTACAGGCGGGGGTGAGCACAAGTAGCATCGCAGGAACAGTTTCCCAGTGGTGATGCATTACTGCACTCAAATGACTGGGAACAAAGGAAACAACAGAAACTTGGAATTATTTAACAGATATAGAAGACAGAAGGTAGATATGGTTAATGCCTTATTTTAAACTCTTCTTCTTCATATATATATATATATATATATATATATATATATATATATATATATATATATATATATATATATATAAAGGAGATGCCCACCAAGTTATCAGCACAGGTGTGCATCAACAAAGACGGGCATCGGTTAATTTGCTATCAAGGAGAGCGCGTGTGCGTGTGGAGGCAGAAAGGCACTTACAGCAGGTTTGAGCTGTTCCAGTACACCGCATGCCGATTGCTGGCTCTTGTAAGGTGCAAGTTTGTAAGCGCCAGCGTGATGAGGCTGAGAGAAAACGTTGCGAGAGCCATAATCCTCGCTTCTCGTCCAGTTCTGGTGCCCCTTTTCCTTCTGCGTCCCCGCTCCTTCTATCCCAGGCGACGCGTCGCTCACAACATCCCAGCGGTCAAAAAAAAAAAAGAAGAGAAATCAAGAAAGAAAAAAAAAAGACGCCTTTTCAAGTTCCCAGTTACCTCAACAACGGGTTGAATCGGGGTGACTTCTGAGTGGTTACGCGTTCTTCAACTCAAATTCCATTGCGACGAGACCCATTTGGGCATCTTTACTTGTGCCAAAATCTATCCGGACTTCTATCATGTGCCCGCCTGAGCACTTTTTCAAGTTACACCTTTTGTTTTCCCAGTTCTTTCACCAGAAAAAGAGCAACGCAGGCAAAGAAAAGGCAAGAGAATATCTGAGCGGGTCACGCGTTCTTCAACTCAAATTCCATTGCGACGAGACCCATTTGGCACTCACTTGTGCCAAATCTATCCGGAAATTTTATCATGTGCCCGCCTGAGCACTTTTTCAAGTTACACCTTTTGTTTTCCCAGTTTTTCACCAGAAAAGAGCAACGCAGGCAAAGAAAAGGCAAGACAATCTACCACATTCAAAACTGGCAGCTGAGGTCGGTGTTTATAGTTCTTTACACGCTTTCAAAAGTCGCATCCGAGCCGCCCGATCTCTGCTGTAAAGATTTGTTTAGCTATAGAGGCGGCCTGCCGCTTCTCTCATCATCACCACCACCATCAGCAGCAGCAGCAGCAGCCACACGCTGCGCACACAACGCTACAAACCCGCCCTCTGATGGCTGAGATGTGCCCACATGTCCATCTGATTCTCCTGTCCCGCCCCCTCAAAACATTGACCGTGCGCGCCTATCTCACACACCGTGGAGAAAAGGAAAATACATTTTCTTAAAGGATCAGTTGGATTGTAGTAAGGAATTTGATTAGTTAAATATAGAATCAGAATTACTTTTATGTTTAAGTTTCAGGTGAATTGGGGATTTTAGGTTTAAAGGACACTGATTTTTACAAACCATAAACCCCCCAAAAAGCCTGTCTAGTACCACGTCTTAATTAGCAAATGGGTCAGTCAGTCAGTGCTGCACCCAGTGGATAGTTTGCTCCAGCTTTCCTGTCTTATTGTGTCTACCTAACTATAAATAATCACTATTGTGAGGGAGCATAGGAAGAATCCATTTTTCCGATTCCACATTTTCCCATTTGTTAATGTTTTGTAATTACATACACTCGCCTTGATTTTTCTGCCTTTTTTTGTCAACTATCTGATCAGGTAGTGTTTCAGTAAACTTTGATACAAACCATACGGTATAGTGAGTCCCTTCAAGCACTTAAGTGATCCCTAATGTGAAGTGGTAATGTGACCACTTTAATGTTTGAAAGAAAAGAGTTTCCATGACTCATATCACAATAAGAGACCTTAAAAATAGAGCACATGGCAAAGTTGGAGTGTGTGTGTGTGTGTGTGTGTGTGTGTGTGTGTGTGTACCTGTTTCCATAAGCACACATTAGGTTCAGACTTTACCGTGAGATTAAACTGGAAGAACACACTGTAAGAATAATATCCTCTCTGGCTGCGAGATGACTCATTATCACACATTTAATAGTTAATTATGAGCAGGCTGTTCACATTTCAACAACCGTAGTGGACTGTCTTTGATATACAAATGGATGACAATTTAGAGGCGAAGCCAACATAACGGCGGTACACAGAGCTGTCTTGAACTGGGCTCAGTCATCAGGATGTAAAGCTGCGTGTCTGTCATCCTACTCAGGACTTTACCAACATCATCTTTTTCAGTCTGTATATAGATGCACAAAGTGCACACAAATATTTGTGTGAAAAACACTCCTTGGGGGGGGGGGCAGTAATGATTACGTCCTGTCACATGCAGGACTTCAAACCTTAAAGTCAGTATAGAAGATGTCCATAGCCTCTGGGTTGGAAAATGAAGAAAATGCTAAAGTGTCTTACTCCTGCATCTGGTTGCAAAAAGCAACCTGATTGTATGCACTTACTGGGGACTCTGATAGATACACCTGTTCAGCTACACATTAACACAGTGTCTAATCAGCCAATTACATGGCAGCAATTCAATGCATTTAGGCATGTAGACACATTCAAGATGACCTGCTGAAGTTCAAACTGAGCATCAGAGTGCCAAAGAAAGGTGCTTTTAAGGGACTTTGAATGTGGCATGGTTGTTGGTGCCAGGCAGGCTAGTCTGAGTATTTCTCAAACTGCTGATCTACCACGATCTTCCCACACAACCATCTCTAGAGTCTACAGAGAATGGTCTGGAAAAAAAATCCAGTGAGCAGCTGCTCTCTCTGTAAAAATGCCTTGATGATGTCAGAGGTCAGAAAGAGGGTGAACTGATAGGAAGGCAACAGTAACTGAAATAACCACTCATTGTACCCAAGGCATGTAGAAGAACATCTGTAAACGCACAACATGTCAAGCCTTGAAGCAGATGTGTGGTCTTCTACAAGAGCAGAAGACCACACTGGATACCACTCCTGTCATCTAAGAACAGGAAACTGAGGCTAAAATTCACACAGGCTCACCAAAACTGGACAGCAGAAGAATGTAAAACTGTTGCCCGGTCTGAGTTTCTATTTCTGCTGTGAAAGTCGAAGGGTAGGATCAGAATTTTGTGTGAACAACATGAAAGCATGAATCTATTGTCGCTTGTGTCACCAGTTCAGGCTGCTGGTGGTGTAATGGTGTAGGGGATATTCTCTTGGCACCCTTTGGTCCTCCTGAGATTGCTGAATATACCATAATGTTGTACCTTGTGATTGTTAAGTTGCTACAGAGAGATTACAGTGTCCCACAGTTTCTGAGTCAGATTCACACACAGCTCATGATGCCCACCTTCAGAGACATAAAGATGGTGACAATGAAAACTGAAAACATATTTTATATACAGACTATGCTTTCGACAGTGATATAATATATACTTTGCTGGCGGGTGTAGTTTGGTAGAAAGAAAATTGCTCCCACACCGAACTGATCACAAACTGATTTGTCTTTTGTTCAGTAACTAGATCATGATTTCTGGAAGGAGATGGGAGGATGGGGCTGCTGTGTTTTTCCATTTTTCTTTTTTTTTTTCAGGCCATCTAGTTCCATTATAATCAATAGAAGACAGACATGTCTGCAACCAACATCTCTCAAACTGGGCAACTCGCAACAAAATAATCCAGAGGGACAAACAGCACAACATGCCTGTGGAAAAACATGTATATTTGATTTTGGGGTAAACTGTCCCTTTAAGGTTAAGGCTAGAAATAAGAATCACATTAATATTAGAAAATTAATACAGTGAGTAGAAGGCCATTACAAGTACAGTAATAACACATGTGTCTGAGTAATTATGTGTGTGTATCTGTGTGCCTATGTGTGTGTGTTAAACAGTGAAATATAGACTTAGGGGGAGCGTATGAAAATTTGGAGACTTTAATTAACCTGTTTAATTTCGCCGGTGGTGGTTTAACCACTCTATCTAGCCTAATGGTTGCCCGCAGTATTAATGGCTCGGTTAATTCCAAATATTAGGCATTAGCCTCGGTTTGATTAACTCTGCCAATTTCATATCTCATAATGGTGTCCTTTGTGGAGGGGATATCAGTGATAGTCACACCCATAAACATGGTCGTAGACTCTGTTGGTGCAACTTTTTGCCGAGCGATCCAAACATTAATCTGCATTACAGCCAATGATAAATGAATGCTCATTACACTTCTTAGCCGAGTCCCCAAAGGTCAGAATCTCTGTGAGTGAGGAGACGTGGCCCGAGTCAGTTGTAGATCTGCTGCCTACTGTCCACTCTTTCATCTCTCATTCATACACACATTCTGTCTAGTTTGCTTTCGTTTGCTCTCACTCACTCCCCGCTCCTCTGTTGTTTTTGTCAGTGATGACACCTCTCTTGAGTGCCCTCCAGGCATGTTGCCGTGGCGACTGGAGTAAAGGGGTGGATGAAAGAGCAAGCACCATCACTTTATTTTCTCCCCCAACTCTCCCTGTCTCTCTCTTTCTCTCTCTCTCTCTCGCTGTCCCACCACCTATCTGTGCAGCTCCACTGGATCGCTCGCCTCCATCCACTCTAACATTTCTCATCCTTTTGTCACCTCTCGCTCAGGAGGAAAGAAGTGCTGTATATATGAGAGCATATTCTTCCACCTCTCCATAAACCTACAGTCTCTCGCTTCCTGCTGCGTGTGCTGGCCACACAGCACCAATGAAAGTGAGGTGAAAATATACAGAAAGACATTTGACATGTCTCCTGGGCTTGTCTCAACCAGCAGAGGCTCCGATGCAGATTTATAATGTGCTTTGTGTGTATTCTGATCACGTGACTGCATGAAGCTTCTCTGTATCATAACTTATTGAACAGATTTGTTCTTTTGCACTCTTTCTGCATGTTTATCGCCTGATGCAGCCTCTGCAGCTCCACGGCTTGTATTTTGCTGTAGGCATTGATACATACTATAGCAGCATGGCTCGTTACCTTAACTGTGACTGCGTTTGTGATTAATTCATGAACAGCAGCTATAGGCATATTGATTATTCTGATAATTTTTTCTCATCAATCAGCCTCAGTGCTTTCATACATCCTTGTTCGCTCGTTATTGATTTCATTCTTCTGCCTACTTTACTCCCGTTGTAAGCGATATTCCAGTTAAAAAGATATTCTGGTATCTCCCTCAGCGGGAATTCTTTATTCTTCCTCCTGGCTTCTATCAGTGCTATCACTAATTTCCTACATCCATCTGTTCCTCTTTTCCCTACGTCTCATTCTGGACTTATCTCAGCTTTAATGTTAATGGATTAAAATGAGTTTGTCTTGATTGAGTTTAATGTCCAGTGGCGGTGTCAGTAAACAACAATTTATTTGATTAATCAGTTAATCTAGTGAAATGTCAAACTTTGAATATAAACTAAGTGTGACAAAAAATAAATAAATAAATAACAGCAGACGCTTTTTGAACTCGGTCGCACAGACAAATTAAAACCTCTGTGTAAAGGTAAGAGTGTATCTCTGGCTTTCCCGCCTCTGTGTCACAATGTGTCACCTTGTCAGTCACCCCCCGTTATCCTCCTACTTCTTTCATTTGTTATGAATATACATTTTGTAGTTTTAAATCCACTGCATCTGTTAAAAGAAAGTTACAAAGTGCAAGAGGAAGAAAAGAACAAAGCGGAGAAAATCCGGAGACAGCGTCTTGAGGTTGAGAAAAGGAGGGTGGAGAGGGAGGTATGGAAGCATTAGCCAAATGGAAGGAAGGCCAGTAGTGTTTTTGTTAATGGCATGAAGCTGAGGAGAGGCCTGGCCCAAACTCCAGGTGGGCCTCCATCGTTTTGTCCCCTCGAGTGTAGTGCTTAACCTGCCTCGCTTCAGTAAGTACCCAGCTGTGCAAACGGCTAATGTGATTGTGAAGATATAAGCTCAAGATAATGGCATCTGCCAAGCAATCAAGAATAATGCTCCTCAGCATCAGGCTGCGATTAAAAGAGAGCACAAGGAAATGGATGCTGGGATGGGGGCTGGAGAAGGGAGCGATGTGCTAAATGGTTGGAAAGGACAGAAGCAAGGAGATGAACTGTCAGAGCAATCTGTTTAGAGGAATAGAGAGGAATTAAATACTGGAATAATTTAATGAATAAATTGACATAGTTCAAAGGTGCACTACGTCTTAATAAATTAAAGTAGGGTCACCTCTTCCGATCCCCTGGGCATGCCAGCATTTCCGGATGTCTGGATCCAGTGGCTCAGATCTGTCCTGTATCATTCCCTGGGCGTCAAATACTGCTGTGTTGTCACAGCCTCTAGCGTCTCACAGAAACACTCAAAGTGTCTTTTGGGATTGGAGCTGTGATGCATCAGGTTTATGCCGGTAGTGAGAACGGTTTTTACCACTCTCAGCAGTCACATATGGATGCTTGTAAATGAACCCTTTGGCACCACATTTAAACACAATGGGCAAGCAGTTCTCAGCGAACAGTTTGAACCCAAATCACAGTCTTTTCCTAAACCTAATTTTTTAAAAATTGTACACTAGGTGACAGAGTGCCAAATATGAAGCACCAGAACTGGACTCTAACCACAGTCTCCCCGCTGAAAAATTTGTGACTTACTACACCACCACCAGTTCAACCTCTAAACCTAATTACTCTTGACGTAGGGCACCTTGTGTATCTACGTAACTCCAGCAGGACTTGACAAAACTGCAGCATTTAAGTCTCTGAGATAAGAACTCAGCATATTCACTTTAATGTCACTGGCTGCATTAACTTACTACATGTCTATTTGATGTATTTTTTAAAATAATTTTAAATTATGAAATTGTTATTAAAGTTTAAAACTCAAAACAATGAAGACTTCTTCGCTTGTACTAACTCCAGACTGGAGTTGCTTGGAAATTGTCGGCTTCACAGGGTTTCCCTCTGCAATGGGCTCCCACTTTTCAGATCAGCCCCCACTTTTCATTGTTAAATAGCACTCATGTCATGGATTAATAGATGAAAAGTTACTGAGACTGAAACAGAGACCTCATTTTGTTTCATAAGTGACAGTAAATTGATCTGATATTTTGCAAATGATATTTGCTTAGATAGCTTGAGAGGAGCATTACTGTTTTGGCCCTGCAAAGCCCACTGAGACACAGTATGTCAATATAAAACTGCAGAAAGATTCAAAGGCATCCTGTGCAGTTTTTGACCAATCGCAGCACCATAATAGACTCGCGCAGCTTTAGCCAGGGTGGTAGTTTTATTTGGTGCAAGCACTTGAGTGATGCAAAGAAAAAAAATCCTTCCAGTGAAGTGATGCTGTTATTCAAAGCTACAGTAAACTGTGGTAAACTGTATTAAACTTATCAATGTACCCACAATGGTAGGGAAGATAGGATGTAAATGCTGGTTTCAAAATGATCCAAAAATATAGTAAAGCTTAAAAGAGAGGCGCAGAACCCACTTTCTCCCACTTAGTCTCCGATTCTATTTGACCATCTGTTGAAGTTTACTTTATAGATACTGCTCCATTATAAACAAATAATCAAAGTGGATAAAATATGAACAAGTTGTCAGCAAAGTGTGGCAGGCCGTACCAAGTTCAATCAAATTTACCCAGCACATCATGCATATTTGAGGCTGGTTTCCAAATGAAAATCCTCAGGGGAAACAAATTTGAGTTTTGCCAGGAACCTGTTATGGTGGGCATGACTGCTGTGAGGAAAGGTTTGGTCAAATCTAATGGCTGAGTCAGTTTGCATCACTCCACTCAAGGTGGATGGAAATAATAATAATAATAATGTAAAGAAATCATACTTTATCTCATCTACTGGATAAGGCTGTACAGTTTTTCTGATGCTGTGAGAGAGGTAAAACTCTGAAAAGCGTATATGTTGTGCAGTGCAGATTATAACAAAAGCACTTTTGTGTTAGACCGCATAATTCCCTCAATCTTTACATTCCGAGACAAACTTAAATATTGCTCTCATGATTAAGGAAGGCTGACTTTGCACACCTTAGGTAACTTTTAATATACATTATGACCTCTACTTGCAAGACCGAGTGGCAGAGAGAGGGTTAAGAAGGTGGAGGGGTGTCGAATGATAGAAAATTATGTTTTGACAGTCAGGAGGTGGTAGGGCACGGGGACGCTGAGAATAGATGCACTTTCAGTGGCATGAAATATTGAGGAGAGGAGAGAGAAAACAAGAGACGAGCAGCATGTGTCTGATGAGCAAACACAAAGAAGAGAAATTATTAGCATGACTGTTACAGAGAGGAGAAATATTTTCCATTGCGCAGAACCTTCAGGATGCTAAAATAGAATAATACAAGACATTTTTTTTTAACTACCAGGAATGTTTATGTCGAGAATAAATGAGGATTTTTTACAATGCATCAAAAGAAAAGGGAGCTGCATATTTAATATGATTAATTTTTCAAACACTCTTACATTTAAACTGTAATTATGCAACAAGGCAGCACATTCACAAAATCGTATTGCTTTTAACCGCTTTAGAGTATATTTTAACAATACCAAACAAACTTGAATGATGATAAAAATCCATCCATCCATTTTCTTCTGCTTATCCACTTTGGGGTGGTGGTGGGGCTGGACGCTATCTCAGCTGTCACGGGGCAAGAGGCAGGGTACAGCCTGGACAGGCTGCCAGTCTGTTGCAGGGCTAACACAGAGAGGCAAACAACCATTCATGCATTAGAATCACCAGTTAACTTTACACACATGTGTTTGGATTGTGCCAGACTCAACACAGAAAAGCTTTTAGAAACTAGTATTCTCCCCATATTAGAGATGCCTTGTTATTTTGTATAATTTTTTATTAATTTTATTTTGCAGGTAGCGTTTTAATCCTCCACAAGGCCATTCCTAAAACCTTTAGTTTTTCTTAATTGGTCAGTGGTGGATTTACCTTGTACTCATCATCAATTTCCTGTCCAATCTGCAAACATACACTGATCAAGGCTAATATTATGACCACTGACTAGTGAAGTGGATAACACTGCTTATCTCTTCACCGTTGCACCTGTTAGTGGGTGGGATATTTTAGGGAGCAAGTGCACATTTTGTCCTCAAAGCTGATGTGTTAGAAGCAGGAAAAATGGGCAAGTGTAAAGATTTGAGCGAGTCTTTGGTCTCCTTTTGTTCATTGGTGTCTGGCACCAAACATGCCTGCTGTTATGATGGTCAAACAACTGCCTTCCAGAACTTTATTCCACAAAGTTTTTGTCTTTGTCTATATGTTCATTGGCAAACGGGTAACTGGTTGTGCTCTAATGTACTTTTTGAACAGTGGGATTTTTCCCAGCACACTCTCCATTCATTTAAATATGTGCCATCCTTTTGTGATTGTAGATGCAGACACCTTGATACCAACTGCTGCAAGAATTGCCTGCATATTCTGTGATGATATTTTGGGATTCCTGTGCATTTTTTTTCCCATCAAATGGTCTGCTCTGTGGGTGTTCAGTCATGGAGAAATTGGCAGTCACTGAAAATCTGCTCCAATTTGTAGACAATTTTCCTCACACCGGAATGATTTTTTTCCCCCAAAATACTTTGGAGATTTTTTTTAGTCCCCAGCCAGACTTAGGGCATCCACGACCTCTTTTGTCATGATGACACCAAACACTTTAAAGCAAAGGGGAAATCAGGTCCTAGATGCTAGAAGACATAACAGTGTGATATACAATACTGTGTAAAAGTCTTGAGTCACCCCTCATGTCTTTATATTTTGCTTCCAAGGAGTCAGACTTTCTTACATTTTTAAAGTGGTCTTGAGCAATAGTTCTCCAGGCTGTCACAAATATGAATCACTCAAGCATTGTAAAAAGCACCTAACTCAAGGGATGAACCTGTGTTGTATCGCCAAATAACATACAAATTAGCAAAGAACCCATTTTTAAATGTATCTTTTAGCACTTTCTTACTATCAGCCTGTCACAAAATCATGTAATTTATGCCGATATATTTTTGAATATAAAAAATGCAAAAGATGACACAGTTTGACAGGCATGAAATTGTATTTTTGTACTAACAATGTGATTCACAAATATATTAGCCAAAAACTTGGCATATCTCAGCATGGTGTGCACTGTGTCCTTAAGAAAAAAAAAAAAGCTCTGGAAACTGGACAAGTGGAGGACGAAAGAAGACATGGCAGGCCTAAAAAAAAACAATCTACAGCAGATGAACAGTTTCTGGATGTCGATGTTCTAAAAAAAATAAGAAAAAATCCAGAAAAAACTGACACAGGACCTGAGAGATACATCTGGCTCTTGAGTTGATCCATCAACTGTTTATTGAAGCCTCATCAGAAATGTTCTCAGCAGAAGGGCGGCTGTCAAGAAACCATTCTTAAGGAAGGGAAATGAGGACAAAAGGCTGAGGTGCACTAAATTACACAAGAACTGAACTGAAAATCAGAGGCAACTGGTCTTATGGAGTAATGAACCAAATGTGAAATTTCAACATTACTGAAGCAGTGAGAAATCGTCTTGACAGAGAACAGAACAAAAGGCATCCAAAGAAGAGCTTTGAGTGTCCTGTTCCTGTAGACTACTTAAATAAATCACAAGGTTGCCTAAGAAAGTTCAGGCTGTGTTAAAGAATCAAGGTAGTTGTACCAAATATTGATTTATTTTTTTAGGCTCATTAGAATTCTGTTTTTGCCTTATATGCTTTATTTCCATTTCAATACAACTATTTCCCATTTTCTTTATAAAGAAGTGAGGATTGGCTCAAGATTTTTGCACAGTGCAAAAAAAATCTACTTCCTCTTTTCATGTTACTAATCTGTACAGATAAAAATAAAGGAATATCTTGTTGTGTCTTTGTGATTGACAAGAAATCAATAAAAGTAATGGAAAATGTTGCTGCAAAGTGTTTCTGTTCACCGCGTGTGTGTCAAGTGATGCACATCATTATAGAAGACCAAGCGCGGAAAATGCCTACACAAGGCTTTTCCAATAATATTTGACAAGCACAAGCAGGTACAAGTATTGACAAACCTGAAAGCATGCTGGGAGCTACAAGAGCTGCAAAAAAGAAAGAAAGAAAAATCCGAACAGTGGGAACTAGGTCTGGTTAAAATGTTTTTCAGAGACTTGGTTCTGTGCTTAGGAAAGCTCAGAGGATTGCTTTTGCACAACAAAGCAAGAAACAGTTAAGTCAATAGCAACACACAAATTAGCAGCCTTGGCTGACCACAGGACAAACATCAATTGAGTATTCAATTGAGTTAGCATCTCACTGTATTCATAAAGGATTACTTCTCACCTCATCTTCCTCTTTATTTCTCTCTCTATCTATCCTGTCTGGCGCCTGTTGGTAAGTAAAGGTAGCGCTGTGAAATCCTTTAATGATTAGGCTTTAACAAGGGTGACATCAGTAAACGTCTCATTGCCACTCGAGCACAAGCGGAATAGTAAACCTTCTGTTTTGCCTCTCATCGCCGTGCCTGCCCCACAGCTCTAATGAGATGTTATGAAGGTAGAACTGCACTGGCAGAGATAACTGATCTTGGCAGAGTGAATCAGAGTCAAAAGGCAGCGTCAGTCACTGCCATCACAGCCTCAGGACTTGGTGGCATCCTGCACGTATAGGCTCAATAATGCACAAGAAGAACAGCTATTATTAGCATAGAAGCCGCTTTCCCTACATGCAACTGGAACACTCAGATCGATGTATGACCGCTTATCTCTGTCAGCCTTGTTATCCCTTGTCTCTATATAGAGACTGAGCACTGTGTTGTCAAACAATGATAATCTTTGTACATCGCCTCCACTCACCTGGCAATCTATCCTTCATCCAGAAATATACAGCTATACTAAACCTGCTGCGTCTTCACATTGACAGCTATTTTTTGTCTCCTCTGTAAATGTTAGGTCAAAAGTTCACTTTGAAATAATGGAGCATGTGACCTTTTTCTCTGTGAGCAGGAGATATTGCTCCCAAGAAATTGGAGCATTTTGGATGAGAGGGTGTACAGAGGAGGGAGGGTGCAGCAAAGCCCCGAGGGAGGAGGAGAAATGTCACAAGGCCTGGCATGGACATCAACCTTTCATTGTGTGTGCTTTCTAGAAAGGAAAAAAAACACAGCCTCTGGATTATGACTGACTTCAAATTGGGGTGTGGAAAGACAGGATTTGGGGTGAGATGAGGGGTCAGGGAAGGCAGATTCTAGAGGAAGATATTCCCTTAGGTTTGATATCCATCTAGCTGGAAACTAATGGTTCGATCATTTATGCATGTATCGTCAGGACAGTGCACAAGATGCATGACTCACAGTCACTCATGAACTGCAAGCGCTGTAGACAGTTTTCACCAGGTTGCTGCATGCAGCAACTTACTGTGCAGCAGCCTGCTTTGTCATGTACGGTCATTAAAAGATGTAATAGTCATCTTACACTATCCTGCTTCTACATTTAATGTGTCACTATTTATCTGCTATGATGCTGATCAGATTAAATATCACACATTAGCAGTATAAATTAAAGCAAACACTGGGTGCAAGATAAAGACGAGTTATTGAGAAGGTTAAACAGGAATTCCTTCATTTTCCAACTTGGTTCTTACTTTGCTAGGCCTTCTGATCATGGGTGGTCCTGTTTTTGTAGCATCTATTATTGAGATTAGGGAAATGTGACTTTGGCAAAACAACACTATTTGAAGAAAGCAGAACATGCCTCATAATAAAGCTGAAATCAAACGTTTCTAAGACCAAATGAAAGCAGACACAGAGAAATTTGCTTTTTGGATTAGATTTGTGGCTGATGGAAGCAAGTTGAAAAAGGACATGAAAGCAAATGTGTAAACGTCACAGAATATTTGTTGACTAGAAGTTTCAAATCAAGGTCCAAACAGTTTCTGGTTACGAGTTTTTGACTCTTTGATGCAGTCTTTATTAGCGGTTGTCATGCAACTGTCGATCATAAAGCTTTCCATTTTTTGACTTGTTGTCCACAGTCACGAGCTACAGAAAAACGGAGTTTGTGGACCCTGAGTTTCCAAAAAGCTGCTTCTAAGACTCAACATTAGAGCTCAAGCTTTCCCCTAACTTTTTGCTTTCCCTCTTCTCTGTCAGTCTCTCTGTCAGCTGTAATTTCAAACAACAACAGATACATGCAAGGAAAACCAGCATATGTCGGGCACTTGTAGTCCTGATAAATGATGCCTAAAAGGGCAAGATGCAAGCATTTATCTACAAAACTGAATATCATAAGTGTACGGCATTGCTCTTCTTTCACTGCAAGCCTGCTCCATGGCAGAAATGATAAATCCATCAGTTCTCCATTATGCTGTCTGCAACAACTGGTCACAAGAAGACATGCTTCAGGTTAAGAGATTGCAAATAATAAGAGGTTGACAACCATTTTCTGTGGAAAATTCCCATTGATTGTGACAGCAAGGCAATTCAAAAACAGAAAAAATACATTCTTTATGTACCATTTTATTGTGTAGTCTATCTCCCACTACCAAAAATGTATGAATAATTATTTGCAAGACCAGATTCCAAGGTCTTTATTTATCTGACTAAAAATAATTTCTTAGTTTAAGAGGGTTTTTTTCTGCATGAAAATTAAACCTTGTTTAACTATATGAAAAAGGTTTTCCCTCCTGGTCGTTTTACTATGTTTGTAGAAAACAGCATCACAGTGACATATGGCAGGATGCCCAGAAGGACTGTACTTGATGCTCAGGATTTCAATCATGAGTCCAACTGATGCTCAGGCCGCTCATCCCTCAGCTTTGGACCAATCCCAGCTAGTGATGCCCAGGCAAGCCGTCATGAGGTCACTGTGTCAGGCCTGACCATCTTGCACAACCCGCCGTTTCCAGGGCCGAAAGAACTGACTGACCTAATTAGCCGTTTGGGTAATTGCCACCTGTGTGTGTGTGTGTGTGTGTGTGTGTGTGTGTGTGTGTGTGTGTGTGTGTGTGTGTGTGTGTCTGTGTGTGGCACAGGGGGTGACAGTGAGGACAGCTGGTCACTGGCTGGGATAAAATTAAATTTTTCAGACAACTTTCATTCATTGGTATAGATGAGTATCAGCTGTAGAAAACAAAACTAAAGGGAGACAGCCTGTGACACTTCAACATAGATACCTGATAAAGGAATTATTCATTTTTAAGAACACACACACACACACACAGAGCCTCCTTCTGGTTTCCAAAAGATGCCTCATTGTATACACTCACCAGAGACTTTGCTAGGTACAGTTGTTCAGTTTTAAATTAATGCAAATATCTAAACAGCCAATCGTATGGCGGTATTTCAATGCATTTAGGCATGTAGACATGGTCAAGAATGACCTGCTTTAGTTCAAAAAGAACATCAGAATGGGGAAAAAGGTGATTTTAGTGCCTTTGAACATGGCATGGTTGTTGGAGTCAGGCAGGCTGTGCGTATTTCAGAAACTGCTAATCTGCTGGGATTTTCCCACACACCCACCTCTAGGGATTGCAGAGAATGGTCTGAAAAAGAGAAAAAAAAAGCGGCAGGTGGGTGAAAATGACATGTTGATGCCAGAGGTCAGAGGAGAACGGCGAGACTGCTTTGCCCTGTCAGGAAGGCAACAGTATCTCAAACAACCGCTTTTTACAACCAAAGTATGCAGAAGAGCATCTCTGAACATACAACACATCACACCTTGAAGCAGCAGAATACCACACCAGGGCCACTTCTGTCAGCTAAGAACAGGAAACTGAGGCTGCAGACTGGAAAAACATCGCCTGTCATGATGAGTCTTGATTTCTGCGGCAATATTCAGATGGTACGGTCAGAATTTGGCATAAACAACACAAAAGCATGGATCCATCCTGCCTTGTATCAACCCTTCAGGCTGCTGGAGGATGTGTAATGGTGTGGAGGATATTTTCTTGGCACAATTTGGGGCCAATTAGTGCCAAATGAGCATCGTTTAAACACCACTGTCTACCCGAGGATTGTGGCACTGACCATGTCCATCCCTGTGTGACCACAGAGTGCCATCTTGTGATGTCACAATGCTCATTTCCATCTGCAGCAACTGTGTGATGCTATCATGTCATTATGGACCAAAATCCCTGAGGAATGTTTCCAGCACCTTGTTGACTCTATGCCAAGAAGAATTAAGTCAGTTCTGAAGGCAAAAAAGGCTCCAACAGGACACTCACAAGGTATGCCTGACGTGTCTGTCTAATATGCTCATAAACTTTAGGGCGACACATACACATAGGAAAGCGTTAGTAGTGAATTTAATGAACACAGTTTTTCATACGATAAATAGGCCATGCTAATACAATTGAAGCGAGCTAATTATTTGGAAACATTACGTTTCCTGTTTCCTGACTTCAATGCACGCCGCTTTATATAAGAGAATTCTTTACGGGTTAATTTAACGGCAGCTTCTTCTTTTCAGTCAAAATTGGCAACTCTGTCCACACAGCATGCTCACATCTACTCTGGGAAGCTTGGACAGAAGTGGCATCTTAATGCTGGTGTTATTTTTTCCCTGTGTCACAACCAATTTAAGAGCGGTGCTTTCCACATTCACACAGACTACCTTCATCTGACAGTGGGGCCCGCTGCTGACTGTGAACAATCCTCTGCCTCTCCACTGTCACAGTGAGCACATTCACTTAACTACATGACTGCAGAAATGGCAACGCGAGAACAAACACATAAAAAATGTCCACATGTTAGGAAGGTTGACACCTTTTTGCTCTGCCCCCGATCGCATGTTTAATTCTTCAAGACTATTGACGGCAGTCCCAGCTGAGATTCACAAAGTCATATTATCTGCTTCTATTTAAATCCCCGTGTTCTGGCTTAACACCAAACACCCTGGCTCTTCTGTTTTTTGTTAACGTCAGTACGAGCCACGGGGGGATCAGCTGATGCTCAGAGAGCTATTTCGGCAAGCCACACATTCTGCTTCGCTCTCAGCACTTGTACAAAGGCCAAGTGCAATGCCTCAGAGGAGTATTGTTAGTCAGTAGTCCGGTGAGAAGGAGTAATGAGCCGAGCAATCAGTGTTACTTGTTCATAGCCCAGTGACACATAGCTGATGTGGTCTCATATGGAGTTATAGAAGCCTCATGAGGGACTTTTTGTGGAGCTACATCTGGTCTTAAGCTGAATGTACGCAGATGTATGGCAGCTGTCTTGCACCATTATGTCCTTTTCATTTTCTGTGCTCTCTGATGAGCTGATAATTCACAAGGGCGATGCAGTCATCAGATTCGGTCCCCCCATTTTTGTGTTCATCGCACTGCCAAACCGAGTTTCTCATGATGCGACAGTTTTTTTTCCTCCCTATTTTAATTAATCTTCCATAAGATGCTCCTCAAACTGCAAGGGAAGGAAGGAGACAGGAGAAATTAAACAAGTGGGACATAAAACCCAGGAGAGGCTCGGAGAGAAACTTGTTTAGCTACATTAATGTTGAACTTTGCGAAGAGAGATAGAGAGAGGAAGATGGAAAAGTTAATAGCGTTCTCTAGATTGAGGACGCCTCATTATTTGTGGTGATGTAAATTGCATCAAAGCAGCTTATTATGATCATCAGTACTTGATAGTGGAGATAGAGGTGATCCACTCTTAGGCTGAGGGCACCGCCATAGTGTGCTATTGATTTGGCTGTTAAGAGGTGCTTGTGTTACAAAGGGCATGCATCTCAGTCTTCCATTAAGATAATTATGCTTTCTATCGCCTTTTGCACACCTCTGTGGCCCACTGAATGAATAAAATCGCAAATAATTAAGTTGCTCTTTATGTGTTCTTGCAGAGCTCAAGAAACTAAGCAGCTAAGTGCCACGTGCAAGGTTCGACAGGTGTTAGGGTGAGTTAAGGAGAGAGAAAGCGGTTTCATAACTGTACCCTGAACTTGTATGTTAACTTTTGAGATTCTGAACTTGCTCGTGTGCAGATGAGCCAAACCGAGTGTTTGAAGTTATCTACAAGAAGCTGAAAAATTACTCCGGCGTGAGTTACATGACACGAGAGTTACTCTGACACAGCTGGACATTACACAGAGCTTTAGTCCCAAATCGTAACAAAGTGCCCGCTGAACACACACGCTGCTTGTGGTCTTCTTTCACCCTTTTATTTGACACGCCAAGGGCCTTCTTGGAGGACCTGTTTTGTAGAGAACCATTTGGTATTAGCATTTTCAAAAGGGCAATCGAGTCAGCGCATCAGAAAACAGGGAAAGGTCACCAGGTTTCCTGCCGCTTAAAATCTCCACACTCTATCAAGTTCTTGCTTTGCTGCCACAGAACAGCTCGTGCCAAATTGAGAGATTGCCCATTTTTCTCCCCAGTGACATTAAGAGGGTCATTTAGCACTCTATCTCCAAAAACCCTGATCGGGCTGAACAAGCCCTTTCCCCCCCCAAAACGCAGAGGACAGGAATCAGAGGAATGTGATAGCAGACCCTCACATGGCTCAAGGCTTGGCTGTGATATGACTGGCACCAAACCTCAGGGGTACAACCAGCGTGCTAGGTTGGGAAGGGGCTGAGAGCACAGGGAAGGGGGGTGGTTGCAGGGGATTTCTCCATGAACGTCTGTCTTGCTTGAAGAGAAACTGGGGGGGGGGGGCTCATGCGTGCTGCATGGCATAGAAGCAAGGGTCCCCACAGAGGCTGGTTCCAGCGGTGGGGGAGATGTGCTTACACGGTTGAGTTAGCTAAGCCTGCAGATCCAGAGGGGACAGAGAGGGTGGCATAGAGAGGAGAGGCAGAGCTCCAGGGAGCAGCGTGAGTCTTGGCTGCGGATAAAAGTGCTGCCTCAGAGGCGCTGATATCTCAAAGCACCCTGGGGTTGACCTTGGCCAACCTGCACTTGCTGCCAACCCATCTGCTTGTTACAGAGATATAAGCAAGGTATCTTTATTTCTTTTTAGAAGCGTGTTTAAAATGTAGCATCCACCAAAGTGACGCGTAAACAGTGATATTCACACAGCATTAAAGGCAGCTAATAGCCTTCGGTTTATTTAATGCTTACATTATAGCACATGCATCCACCCATTCATCTTCTTCTCCTTTGCCACCGACTGTGGGTTAAAGAGAATTTGAAGCTATAAAATGAAAGCAGCAGAAAAGGCAGACGCTAATAAACATAAAGAAAATTAATAATACTGAAAAAAATTATAATGCACATGTACATTATGAATACACTTAAATATGTAATATATAAACAATGATAAACAAAACAAATGAATGTTTTATACTGGCATATACAAGCTGGAAACACCTCTAACAGCCATGTGTGTGCACTCTGATGTTCAACATGACGAAAGCTTTCACCTTCTTGACATTTATTTCTATCATCCAACTCAGAATGGTACAAATGGAAGCATAAACTCCACCCTGATTGCAGACAGTTCAGTGGTGGGGTGACTGTGTTGCACCCACCACTGAGCTGAACATAACTGATGCTTGTTCACATTAAAGGTCTTGTAGGCCAAGAAAAAAGAAACCCAAAAAAAGTACACTTACCTCCATCTTAACTAAGATAATGAGTAGAGACATATGTCTGCCACTACACAGCTGAAACTGTCAGGAACCTCTGCTCTGTGTGTGTGTGTGTGTGTGAGTGTGTGTGTGTGTGTGTGTGTGTGTGTGAGTGTGTGTGTGTGTGTGTGTGTGTGTGTGTGTGTGTGTGTGTGCATCAGACAGCAACATGATTGGCTGCTTCAGCCTGTTTCAGCTGTTGATTGGCTCTTTGGCGTCAAGGGCAACATTTGTTTCAGAACTCTCCCAGATATTTTGTTTCAGGATTATTTGAGTGCCGTGTCTCTCTCTTGTATAATGTTGCTGTTAAAATTACCCAGAATCTCGCTGTCTGTTAGTCAAAAGCATAAGAATAAGAGACAATACCCACCCCAGACACAGCTTGTTCACCCTGCTGCCATCTGGCAAGTTACACAGAAGAATCCACTGCTGTACCATCAGACTTTTCTTTCCTCAGGCTGTAAGACTACTGAATTCATCCTGCACACTTTATTATTAAAATTGCTTATTTTATTGACATAATTATTAACTTGTTCAATTACATGTAGATTTTTTTTTTGTCAGTACCACATAGGGATTTGGAAATTATAGAAATTATATTATATATTATTGGAAATTATACATAGAATTGACCATGAACGTATACCAAAGTATTCTAGAGTCAAATATGAGGTAATCTGACAGATAAGGCCCAAAGTGGTTTATGCAACAGGTCAGTGATCCCAAACGAACCAGCAAATCTACAACAAAATGGCTGAAAGAGAAAAAGGATCAAGGTGTTACAATGGTCCAATCAAAGCCCAGACCTGAACCTGACTAAAATGCTGTGGTAGGACCTTAAGAGAGCACCTGCAAACGTCAATCAACGGAAGCAACATTGCCAAGAAGAGTGGGAAAAAATTCCTCCACAGTGATGCGAGAGACTGATAAAGTCATACAGAAAACAACTGCTTCAAGTAATTGCTGCTGAAGGTGGTTCTACATGCTACTGGATCATGCAGTGTACTTGGTTTATCACACAACTGCGCCGAGGCCTGCGAAAATGTTCTTTTTCACATGACGGTATGATGCTCTTGAATCTTATGCGGATTTCGTTTGACTAATACTGATGCCAGACGTACTCCGTGCCCTCTGTATATCCCATACAAACTTTTTTTGTACACTGCTCCTGAGTCAGAGAGCAGACCTCCTCACCTGTAGCCTCAGGATGCTGCTTCTACTGCTGTATTTGACTGATAATTTACAACATTTCACTGCAGTTTGTGTGTTTTATTGTTAGTTCTTATTTTTACTACTTCCATGTTGCAATCCATCATTAACGCAATTATCACACCATGTCAAGAAAAGCTGTTTCTTCGTCGTCAGCTTTATTCAGGCTCTACCTTAGCATCTTTTGAAAGTAAAGTAGCACATGCCGCACTGAATGCCTGCATGTCATGTTAGCAATGAGACCCCTAGACTTTTTACACTAGGCTGAAAACAGCAAGAGAAAATAGGCACAATTTAAAACTAAGTTTCCATTTTTCTACTTTTACCAATTTAGTATCAATCCTTTAGTTATAACTGTTTAATATTAAAGTAAAATATATTTCTATTTATATCACTGGAATTGTAATTTTCATTCAAACAAGCTCAATTTTTAACACAGTTCAGCCACTTTTCACTCACTAATGCCTTTTCTTTCCCACCACCTGGTGTCTCTCAGCTGTTGGGGATGTCTTCTTATGGATGACAGGGTCCAAACTAATTTGAAGTGGCATCCATGGGGCTTGCATGGATTTTATTTTAGCCAAATAAAGTTTCTTGATTAGAATTAAGAATTGCGCACAAGGCGCAATGAGCTTACTGAATCCTGGTCATGTCGTTTTCATTTTCCTCTCTCTGCTCTAGCCTCGGTCCTTCATTGGCTCTGTCAGTCTGTAAACGACGACTGAATGTGTCTTTCCACCTGCTCCTCGCATCATCAGCACGTTATCATCGCCTGAACACTTTTTCTCGCTCATTGCCTCCTTTCTTTCTCTCTCTCTCTCCTCTCTTTCTCATCACCTGTCTCTCTCCTCCTCCCTCCTTCACTTACTCTTTCTCTCCATTTTCTCCCCCTTTACGCCCCTCGTCCTTTTGCCTGAGCGGCATGTGGCGAGCAGGTAAATAAATCACTAAGCAGCTCTGGAGAAGATAACGAGGCAACGGGGGATACTGTGCACTCTGCAGATGTGTGCAGATGCTTCGCCCAGGGCCACATGGTGCAGGACCATACCACTTGATGTGTATATTTATATATATATATATATATATATATATATATATATATATATATATATATATATATATATATATATATATATATATATATATATATATATATGTACCAGATATCTGCTACACCCCTAGAAAAACACATGAACCTCAATGAGATGCTGTGAATAAATGCTGTTTTCAGTGCGTGAGGTGTAATATTTTGCTGTCCTGTCTGTATAAGGTTGGATAACATTTGAAGGGTCAGAGAAAAGAGACTTGATAGAAATTTGAACCTTTTATTTCACTCTCTCTGATGCTGAGAGAAAGCTGAAAATATGCCAAGGGTGAAATTTCACTCTTGATTTTATGTGCTGCTGAAACAGACACAATCACCAACACGCAAAAGGCCCAATTACATTTTCTGAAAAGAAGAAAGAGACAAAATTATGACATTAGGGTAATGAAGGGAAAACTTTGCTAATGAGAAAGAGAGGCACAGAAGGAAGGAGAGTTTACTTCCATGCTGGTTTGGTGAGAGACAAAGGACCACAGTTCAAGAACAATGAAAGACTCAGAAGAGATCTTTTAACTAGCAATTAAATCCCTTCTTTGGAAAAATGATTATTCTAGCCCTGAGAGAAGAAAAGCTAGCGTTTCATCATTTAGCGGGAAGAAACAGTAAAGTGGGAAGACACCGTGGGAAAGATGAGAAGCCAGAGCGGGAGTAAACGCTGCCATCAGAGAGATATCCTCTTACCAAAATGACGCTAATAAGCAACGCAGAGAGTTTAGAAACAGGAGGACAAAGAGATCGATTGACCAAACAGCGACCGAACGTTGAGCGAGGAAAAAGATAAATGAGTGAGGAAACATTATCACAGCACATTATACAAGACAGAGTTCACTGTGATTGCTGGGTTGTAATTACTGCAGAAAAACTGTCAGGATGCGTGTGTGTGTGTGTGCATGTGAGTCTGTGTTTGTTTCTACTGCATGGAGAAGTTTATGACATTGAGGAGTTTTCCTCCCACTGATTAGGCAGGTGAACTGCTACAGTATATTAGAAATTGCTCAGCTAAATGCTTCACGGCATCTAGACAATGGCTTATTTATTAACACTTCTGCCAACCACTGGCAAAGAAAATGGAAGCTCAATTAAAGCAAATAAATTAGGATTAAGGCTGAAATGCAGCGCATTTTCATTTTAATTAAATGTGTTTATTATTTATTTCCAGAGTCGTTGCAGGAGTGAAGCGAGGGGGATCAGACGCCTCGCTGTTCCTTTTACAGGATGACACAGACTGCCAGAGTTACCCAGGTAAGAGGTCTGTGTTGTCAAAGCGGCTGCTGGATGACACACACTGCGAACATGCGCATTTTAAGACAAAATGATGTGGTCGTCATTAGCCTGATGGGAATTCACAGAAAATCCTCACCCCACAGCCTGATTTTAAACACATTTACGATCCCTGCAATGCGACAGAGGGAGCCGAGTCAACACAGCCCTTCCATTTCATTCTTTTAAAGTTACGCTTGGTGAGGTTTTATGAGCTCCTACACAAATCATATTAGATGAGTTGCCACCAAGACATTTCTTATATATTACTGCACCTCATCACGTCCAAGAAGGAGAGAAGGCAAAAAAAAAAGAAAAGAAAAGAAAAACAGCAAGGGCCCCACACAGAGCAGCACACAGCTAAATGGCAGAAAGACAGCAGAGGGGTGACACATGTCGTGTCATCGATGTCATGGCAGCACATCCCGCTGTCTTGTATGGTATAATCTAACCAGCCTGGGTGTTAGACAGGCTTTTACTGCCATGCCAATGTGGCTTCTTGGAAAAGATGCCCAGCGACAAGACACAGAAAATAAGAGACAAGATGCACGCAGATGCACAAACAGAAAGACATAATCAGACATACACTCTGTATCCCTCCACGCACACAGTTCTATCCATTTAAACCTCAATTATGGAACTTGACTGAATAGCTTCCTTGTAATTGTAGGCCAATTATGTAGTCTGGTGGAATGGTTTTCTTACATTTGCAGATTGATGGGCAAGCATAATTGGTATAAAAATCACACTGAGATCATTTGCAGTACAGCCATATTAATAGTAACAAGATTTCACTAAATTTTTTGGCAAATGTCTTTTGATTTATTGACAGCCTGGAAGAATTAAACTGCAAGGGTCGTTTTGTTCATACGCCCACCATTTTAATGATTGCCAGTCATTCAGGGAAAATTCAGTTTTTTTTGTTGTTTTTTATATTTTCAGTGGAGAAACTGCAGCATTTTTCCATAATTGTCTAAAAAAAAAAAAATACAATACAGCCACCTAAGACTGTATGTAAAAAAATAAGAATATTTTTTGATCCCTACGAAGAAACGCATTCTCCATCCGAAGTAATAGGAGCAGTGGGCAGTTGCTCTGTTGCACCAGGAGACAAACTCCAGATGTAAGCCACTGCCTTGGTCAAGGACACAATGTCAGAGGAATTAACCTAGCATGCGTTTGATGGCAGGAGACACGGGATCTCCCAGAGGAAACCAGTGTGAGCACAGGAAGAACATGCAAACTCCTCACCCTATAGTTTGAACCCAGGACCTTCTTGCTGTGAGGTGACAGTGATAACCACTGAGCTGCTGTGCGGGATGCCAAAGTGAAGCCAATGTGGAAGTGCTGGGGAACATGTCCTCTGCAAAAAGGACTCAGTTGGAAGTCTATGGAGAAAAAGGCCCCACTTCTCACTTAAGTTATGTCCAGCGAGAACATCCTAATGAGTTTATTATGTAAAACGCTAGTTTCGAGCCTTCTTCAAACACAACATGTTTTTTAAAAAAATAATCCAATTTACAGTAAAAAAAAAAAGCCAAAAATGCCAAAATGCTCAGCTCAAGGTTAACACTCTCCACAGCAGTTAGGTCCTTTTATATGGCAGCCATATTGTTTACATGTTGTGTTTGAAGAACATAGAATGGACCACACCCCTGTTATCATGTGTCACTTTTACTGAGTTCAGCAAATTCACATACTTCCAACACGAATGTCATAAGAAGAAGATTAATAAACCCCTCACAAACTGCAGATAAATGGAAAAACCTGTTTACAGTCTGTATTAAATTCACAGAGAAACTGAGTTGAAAAAGGCATGAAAAGAAAGCAGAACCATTTATAAGGTAAAATTCATTTTTTTAAAAAAACACATATCAAAATTAAACATCTGTGTTATCATATGAGTATATACCCAGTAATGTTCTTTAGATGTTTATCATATAACATGTTTAAAGCTCAGTATGCATTACTTCTAACACATAATATACCCAGATGGTCATATTATATATTGCCAGGAGAAACGCAGTATTAGAGAAGGACAAATTGGAAACAGAAGGAGATATCCAAGCCTCCTCTATTGCAGACTCCCCTGACTGCAGAGAAGAAGATGAAGAAGAACATTTCAATTGCTTGTTGGTCACATTAAACTCACAAGAGTCAGCGATCCAAGTGAATTCAGCCATTTTCCACTCACTTTAGCCTATGTTCTTGTCTTTTTTGTTATAATAAGTAGTTTCTGAAGTGGTGAAGATAAATCCCCCATGATGACTTTTACCTTAGCCGCCTCGCCACAAGACTAGTAAATGCATTTTTAAACAAGCACTTAAAATTTGTGGGAAAAAAATCAAACAGCAGCTAAGTGTTTCACTTGGAGCTGGTGTGGAGGTAGGCTGGCTATTACATAATTACATCAAACGTAACCCTTTGTTGTGCATTAGCACCCCTCCACACCTGAACCCAGTAGGAGTAAAACTGTAGCCTCAGCAGCACTTTGCCTTGAGTGGTATAAATACGCCTATACGTCCATTGTCTTGTCAGGTAGATACAAGTATGAATCAGCTCTCCATTAGACTTTCATGAGGGAGCAGAAAGACAACCCACAGCTTTTATTTCCTTTACATTATCTCTCTGGTCACAAAGGCAGAAGAGTGCTTTGCAAACAATGATATATGACATATACCCACACAAATGCATTATCATAAAGAAGCGCCCCAGAGTTACTTATCAAAGGAGAAAAAGAGTTTGAGCCAAGCCAGACAAAGATGGAGGGCCCATGATATTGTATACACCCAGTCCAAGAAACTATTCAAATGGAGCTCAATTGAGTATCGAGGTAAATTAGATATTAATTCTATGCAATGAGGCTTGCATAGCAAGTCACGTTGACAAGGCCTGGCGACAAAATTAACAAAATAATGAGATTTTGACAAAGTGAAAGGAGAAAAAGGGCAAAAGAACTGGAAGGAAGGGGCGGATGAAGGAGAGGATGGTTCGACTGACTGGAAAGAGAAAGAAAGGAATAAAGAAAGATGTCATTTTAGAGGCAAGGGGGAGATAGGTGTGGAAAATGAGGAGGTAAATGCAGCGAGAAAAAGGGCAGAAAGGGACTCATAGACCGCATTTATAAACACGTCTCTATAGTAACCAACTGGCAATTTCACTAGTGGGAGCAGGTGGGAGAGGGGGGGGGACAAACTGGGCCACCATTTACAAGCATCACTGAAATCAGGCTAGTTATTACAGCAAAGTGAGAAGGAGAACACTGAAAGACTGGATATTGAGATTTAAAAAACAGAACTCAGAGGTTGTCTGGGATGGAGAAGAAGGGAAAAGCTCAGACATGTAGACGGAGAAAGAAAACTTGGGGATGTTCACATTCATCGCTTTTCTGTGAGCAGAAAACAGGTTGTGCTCCCCAGGGCTCTATAATTCTGTGATCGGTCTGCAGTTTTGCCCTGCTGAGGGAGTGATTTCATCCTTTCCTTTTCACTGTGAGCAACTTCCAGGGTGCTCCGGGCCTCGCTGTGTAAAATCACAAGCACTTACAGCACACCTTTACTACAGTGGGTAGGTAATAATGTTGGCAGAGTAAAGACAAAAAAGGTGAGCGTGAACATGGAATGTAGAGGTCAATCTCCCTGTATCAGTACGTGCTTCACATACTGTACGGAGCTGCAGCACTTTCCTACTATGTGCGATTACCTTTTAGCTGTGCGATTGCACATAGTGATTACCGAGTGCATGTGTGCGTTCAAGTCTGCAAATGTGTGAGCGTGCATGTCTTTTGCTATTGTTCTCTCATCAATGAGGCCCAACTGCCGGAGCATAATGTTTTCTGTTGTACTGTAGCAGTCATTCTCTGTTGCTGTGTTGCTCTGTCTTTATCCCCTTCAAACACACATGCAAAAAAACACAACATGGATGATTCTGTGAACACCCACATCGACTTGCAATTCTCAAGTCTGTATGAAATCGACATACACCACCCCTTACATGCATACAGCAGTGTGTTACATCTGGAGTGCATGATGAACTGTTTTGTCAAGTTGTCACCCTAGACACTCAGACGGTGAGAGAAAAATGTTATCTGCATTCAAGATTACTAGAGCAAAGCAGGAAACTGGAATGAAGCAACACAAAACACC